>VWYH01009029.1:37714-98172 GCA_013399365.1 Pampusana beccarii
CCACATGAGATCCTGAACTCCACCATCCCATGGTCGCTGCAGCCAAGGCAGCCCTCAACCTTTACTGCTTCAACCAGACCCTCCTTGTTAGTGAGGACGAGATCCAGCAGTGCTCCTCTTCTGGTTGGTGCATCCGCCATTTGCATCAGAAAGTTGTCATCAATGCACCAGAGGAACCTCCTGGACTGCAATGGCTGGCTGAGTAGGCCTTCCAGCGAACATCAGGGAAGTCAAAATCCCCCATGACAACCAGGGCCTGTGACTGTGAGGCCGCTCTCAGCTGCCCGTAGAAGGTCTCATCAACTTCCTCACCCTGATCTGGTGGCCTGTAATAGACACCCACAACGGTATCACCCCTGCCAGCCTGCCCCTTAATTCTCACCCACAGACTCCAAACTCGCTCCTCAACTGTGCCTGGACAGTACTCAGTACATTGTAGCTGCTCTCTCACGTAAAGAGCAACTCCACCACCATGCCTGGTGGCCTGTCTTTCCTGAGAAGGACATAGCCATCCATGACCATATCAGGGATACCAGTGTGAAGATTTTTTTTTCTCCTATCTAATTGGAATTTCCCATTCTGCAGCTTGTGTCTGTGGTTTGTAGGCCTTCTGCTATGTACTTCTGAGAAGCCTGGCTTCATCTTTTCTGCACCCTTTTAAGGCTGACATAACCCTGCTCATTCAGCTTCTCTTCGTACTTCACGTGCTCCAAGCCCTTTATCACCTCAGTGGTCCTTGGCTGGATCTTTTCAATGATTTTCAATTTTCAATGTCAATGTATTGCTTGTATAGTGGAGTCCAAAATGGAATACAGTTCTCCTGTTGCAGTCTCACAACTGCCAAACAGAAGTGAAGAAACATCTCCCTTGACCTGCTGGCCACACTCTTGCTAATACACCTCTTGCTTATCATCACTCACTTGATGGGACTCGTTTAGCAGCTACAGGTGTCTCGAATGTCTTCAAACAGACATGCAAAATAATAATTTTTCCCTTATTCTTACAGTAAAATATAAAATTAGTGCCATAACTCTGTGTGGTATAGATTTTCTTACATTATTAACAACTCAAAAGTCAAGCACTAGTACTCACACAGCCTCATTAAAATGCTATAAAAGTATTCAAAGACAAGAAGATTCTAGTGGTTAAATCCTGTGAACAATCTTGCACTTCATCACTGCTCTTACAAAGAACGCTTTTGAAAAACCGAAGTGGTAAAGGAGCTGATAATATCCTAGGTTTATGTAATGCGTCTTTTCCTTATTATCATTTCTTTGCAAGCTTTTCAAACGTGCTCAAACAGGTGATGTATGTTTTCCCTGTCAGCTCTCCTCCCTAACTAAATAATTTAATTTCTAATGTAATAAATGTCGGGCGTATGCTTCCCAGGATGGATGCTTGAATCTAACATTCCATCAGGCAAGCTTTGATTATAGGGTTTTTTTAATTATGAATCTACAAGGCGGACCTGGCACAATACTGTCATGAAGTTAGTATGTTGGTTATCTTGAGGTAAATCTCAAAAAAAATAGTCTAAAAAGGCACTGAGTTTATATCTCCTTTATGTTCAACAGATCATGATTTACTAGTTCTAATTCCAAGATGAAATTGAGGTTGGGTGAGTATTTTCAGATGTGGGTGCCTAAATATGTTAGGACATACATATGACATAAAAAGACTAATTTTCTGGAGTGTTCGCTGCATGAAACTGCTGTTAAGGTTAAAGAGATCTGAAAGTAAGGAATCTCAAGTAGAGGCTCTGTATGACCAACATTTTTGGAAGTCAGACCACTTCTGTGTAGATTCCTATGTTTGAAAATATTGGCACTGGACTTCAGGATATCCTATTTCAAACAAATAAACCTGTCTCAGTCATCAGTGATAAGTTCTACAGTGTATTAACAATGACTACCAGTGATGAAAACATGACAGATTTTACTCCGTATATTAAATCCTATGTTGCACATTAGAAGCTGAAATTACTGTAGCAAAATTCAGTACTGTGGCACACTAATGATTTTTTTTAAATTAGCACTGACTGGTAGGTGTACAAGAGACTTACTCAGTTGCTGTTCAAGAACTACTGTAGAATAATAGAAACTCGAGTTTATGTATGTCATTTGAAAATACTGCGCAATGTGTGTATTTCACTTTACTTGTACAAACAGGTTTTACTGAATATTTAGCAATTCCTGTAACACACCGGACCAATGAATATCATCCTGTCATCAAACTAAAATAGATCTGACATGTTTTCTGCCCTGGATAGGCAACTGTTATGATTGTTCTTCATTACAGTCTAAATTGCATATAGTACCACCAAGGGAAAGAAGAGAAGCTTTGCCTTACCTTGTTTTATCTTTGGAAGATCTGTAGTTATAAATTGAACCCGATTTTCTGAAATGACTAAGCACTTTTAATGAAAGTTCTACTACGCCTTTTTAAAATTTTGGCAGGAAGATGAATGTATTCATATTTTTCAGGATATTCCTTGCCTCTAAGCTATAAAAGCATCTGTAAGGCATTCTGTGACAAACTAGCCTTTGCTTTGAAGGGACACTTATTACAAAACCAAGAAGGGGTTTTTTTTTGCAGAGAACTGAGACTGTTTTTTTTTTCCCTTTTTGTGATGGAAGAAAGGAGGGATGAAATATTCACGTTTATTTCTATTCATGACCATTTGCATTTTATCTGATTCTTCTTCCAGTTTGAAAGACTTCTGCTTCAAGCCAGGCAAGTTTTCCTACACAGGTATTTCCAAAGAACCCTGAAGTGTGCGTCATGACTCCCCCTGTTCCCTCCTATTCTTTTAAATATAAACAGATAATTTTTGGACTTTTGGTTTGAAATATGCGTGTGAGAGGTGGAAAACTTCATTGTTGCAACCATCTGGTATGCTAATTGCCTTTACTGAGCGCACTATTTCCATAAATACTAGTGAATATAAAATGTATATGGTCTAATCGGTAATATCACAAAATAAGATCATATCATACAGTAAAAATGACTGTACGCAGAGGAGGAGAGAGGAGCACATACTCAGTTTTAAGCGTCAGCTTCAGCAATGGAACCCTGTTCCTGAATTTTGATGTAGAAAATTTTATGTCAGAGAAGCTGAACATGTATTTGTAGCCTGAAGCTCTAGGACTGATTGTCATGCTAAACAAAAATACAACCACTATATATATTAATGTTCAAACCAGAATAAAGAAGATGATGGGTAGAGCAACATGTTGCAGGTTTTTTCTAAACCAGCATAATGAAATAAATGACTAACGGACAGTTGCATTACCCTCTTTAGAAACCTGAAGTTCTTCCCATATTTAGCATACTGAAAAATCTAATCTTCCTGTTCTAGTGCAGAAATTTTGGGTTATGTTTTTATGAGAGTAACTTGCACTGCAGAACAAAGAATGAAGACTGCATGAAGTCTAGAGCACTAAACTTTGAGCACCTAAGCAATCAGACAAGTCCACAATCCTAAGACATTTCCATTCGTTTTTGCATAGGGAGGATTTGGTATCCATGAAGACACTGAAGATATTGAGTGTAGCTGAGCAGGAAGCTGCTCGAGCAGGCAACATTAACCAGGACGAAAATGCAAAGGATAGAAAAGGGTGTTGATGGGCATTGGTCTTGGTATTGGCATTGGTGTCTCCTTCTAGGGCTGTTTATGCACTTTGAAGTAGACAAACTTGGGTAAAAATCAGCAGAGGTATTGGGAGCCACATCCAGGAATGAGATTTTTCCTCTGCCCCACCCAAAGGCACATTTTATTGACACGGTATGACTTGCTCCTTCTGGTCCTGTGGGTTTTGTACTGTCACCTCCGTGGCTGCACAACTTCAGTGGAAGACCTGAAGATGTCTTCTCCAGTCTGGGCTAAGGCACTCTCTGGAAATACAGCTTTGAATCAAACCAAGGAGGACAACTGGCTTCCCAAGTGTTTAATGTGGTCTACTAACCCTGAGATTGTTAAACAAAAAGCACAGCAGAGGTTTTTCTGTCATGTGTTTGAACCAAAACAATGAAGTCTGATCTGCTCTCTGACCTCAGTATAGGGTAAGGTGTGGTCTAAATTCAGAAAATGGGTAAGATCCCTCTGGGGACTTAGGTACAGGAAAAAGTAGTTCATGAACCCAAGTGAAAAAGATGGTGGCATCCTTAGCTCTACACAGAAGCTCTAGGTAGTTTAAAACTCTACTAACAAATTTCAGATACGTGAATACTCAAGTAGCCCAGAATACTGTAGACTGCGTTGCTGAACTAAGACACCAGTGTGTCACTTGGCCTCACCTGATGTTCCTAAGCCCTTCTGTGGATCTGGGCCTACATTCACAGACACAGCCAGTGGCAGGGAACAGGTCTTCAGGATGGTGTCTTGGCACTCAAAGCAGTGTGATTGTGATAGCTACACAGTCTGCTTTAAAGCAGCATTTAATTTTGGTGATTCACAGCCACGGTGCTTATAAAACTATTATTCTGATCTCTTCCCCTTCTCTCCATTTTCCTCTGAAATTGATAACAGAATAAAGAACATGATATAATATTTATCTGTCACAGACCACAAAATAATCTCAAAGCAACACCAGATTCAATATCTATAAATCTCAAATATTCATTTTCTTTGTCTACTTACAAAATTGTTTTGTATACAAAAAACAATGTAATGCTGAGGTAAACTTTATGAAGAAATTGTAACACTGTTTTAGTATGTTGCAAATGCTCCTTTAGAATAACTTGCACTGACTCATGGAAGATCTTTTGTGGATGACTGGTTCCTCATAAAACTTTGTTGAGCAGGTCCCAGCTGGAACACGAGCAGCACCGCGCTGTTCTTGCTGCTGACGCAGATCATCAAACAGGTCCCCCGGACCCTCCCCAGTGCTGCTCGGGATCTGTCTGGTGGTGGTCATGGAGACAAAATTGTGGGAACCAATGTTGTAGATCAGAGTCAGTGTGAAAAAGGCTATGTAAATACAAGAAGAATACATAACTAAAAAATGTTTGCTAGTGCATAAATGTCTTAGATTTCACAGCTTAATTCCTAATTAAATTCTTGCATTGCAAGTGGGTGATTTTCTCCATCTGGTACAGTTACAGATCTTCCCTTAAAGGCTTTTTCCTGTGGCAACTGCAGATTGAGTCTCTGTCATCAGGCTGAGGTACAAGTTCCATTCCATCCCGTATTTCAGGTTTGCTGGCTTGGCGTTTGGCATATTTCTGAAATATGTAAACAACATTTAAGAATGCTATAAGCACCAACGTGTAATTCATGAAACAGAATTTTCCTCCTCCCTTCCACTCACAAACTTGCCTTTATCCAGGCTCCTTATGTCATTGTTTACAACCTGTTTACAAGGTGTCTTTATAACACACCTGCTAATAGGCCACATTGCCTCTGAAAAACTCCTTTAATGTTTTTCCCTGCACTACTATTAATGGTAATTTGAATATTGTCATTATTTGTGCCCCTAACCACTTCATGCAGATAACACTGTCATTTTTGTACACTGAACAGGTCCAAACTTCATATCAAGCTGCGGCTGTTGAAGCCGAGGTCTAACTCTGCACAGCAAAACAGGAAAAATAAAATAATACTTTCAGAGAACAGAAACTTCTTTCACTAGAGATTTGCATCTCCTAGGGAAGCAACAACTGTTTGGCCTACTTCACCCCTTACCACCCTACCAGCCATACTTTTGGAATTTCTTTACCATGTATTCATTGTTTTGTAATGCAGCAGAGTGGCACATGAGGGGATAAGTATGAAAGGAAATAGGAAGAAAGTTGTGGACAGATTATCTATCTATCAGAAACCACACACCAAGTGACACTGAAAACAGGTCTGACCGTGGTGATGGGGGCAAAAAAAATTATATCTGATCTGTAAAACAACTATTTTGTGAGGTGGCCTCTTCAACAACGAAGCAAGTTTTAGCAATGCTCTTCACAGCGCTCTCCTGTGAATAATACGAACTGTGTCTGCTATTGCTGTTACGTAAAGACTGAGTATGAAATTTGTAGCATCGGTGGCAATTGAGGTAAAGTAATAAAGTGATCTATTGTACTAACCTGGAGCACTTTATAATAGTAGCAGTAAAGTCTGTGAGGCTGAAGTAATTCTCTTGCCATTAGTTGTCCTTCTTTAGCAATTTTTCTTGCTTCTTCATTATTTTCCTGGAAAATTGAGACAAACCAAATGACCAACAGAGCAATCGGTGAGCTACCCAAAGCCTGGCTGGCATTAGAAGTTTTATTAAAGGGGCCATTCAAATCTCCAACTTTATGTGCAATTATTGGTAGACTGCAAAGGCACACTTTAAACTGAAGATTTTTTTTAAATACTGGATTGCTTTTATAGTCACAACTGGTACCTTAGGGCTATCAGTAACAACCTTCAGGGGTAACTGTACAATTTTGAAAGTTTGTTACTGCTCTAATGTTTTGTCCAATCCACAAGCCTCTTCAAAATCAGGTCTGACATCTCCCACACATACTCAGTTTTACAGAAGACAAAGCTGCAGCTGTTGTCCTCTCCTATGCAACACAATTAAACGTCTTCCTTTTAAAAACAACTCTGCTTGAACTAATGTACTTAGTTTCAAGTGGTTTAGGTCTACCTTTCAAAGCTTTTCATATTCTCATCTGATTCTTTATAAAGAACTACAGTACTCTCAGAACAGAAACTTCTATGTTTTTTCACCTAATAGCTAAACTCAAAGCACAAATGTTGTTTTCAATCACACAACTGTTTCAGTTTGCTTGGCTAGAGAATACGAGCCTCTTATTCTGAGCATGTTAGAGAGCAGCGATTTTTTGTACATTCAAACAGAACATGCAATGACTTCTGTTGTAGTCAGGACCTAAAAAAACTGGTAGAATTAATTTAAGTAGCATTTAGGATTCTGGGCGTTTCTTTGAAAATTACTTGCATTAGTCAGTACGCTAAGGCTCTGACTCATGGAACACTTCCGCACATACCTAAACTGAATTCTTAAGTATTTCCCTGAACAGAGATGGTTACTTGAATGGAGGCCTTCCCATCTTATAATAACAACAAAATGTACTTCTTTTATCCCAGGATCTCCAGAGAGTTCATGCAAATTATATGTGTGGAAATACAAAGACAAGAGAGTATTAAGTTGTTTACATGTTCGTTTATCACTTTGAACTTGAATTAGTAATGGAACGTACCTTAGCCCATTTTATTTTCTCTAGCAAGTCCTCTAAGTTTCTCTTAACTGGAACATAATGTTTCCATGGTTTTAATCCAATATAAAAGTGTTCATAGTACTGGGAATCTTGCTTCAATACTAGGCTGTCCCCCAGCAGGAGGTACGGAAACCTGTAAGCTGCTACAGTCCCGTCTACATTCACTTGGTATTTGTACTACAATATGAAAATAGAGGAAAAAAAGGTGAAACACTTGGAATCAGAACACTGACTGTATAAAAGATTATTTTCACAGACAAGACATAACCGCGTTCATTAATTCTCATCTTCAAACCTGTTTTGGTGTTAAGCGGGTGTAGCTTCATGGTGTTCTGGCTAACAAAATGGCAAAAGGATCTGTTTTCAAGCCAAGACTGACAGTCAGGAACCTCTGCATCCCATGAACTGCCTGGTGGGTGTTCTATTAAAGGGTCCTGGGACAAAGCAAGGGGTAGAGCTGGGAAGGAAATAAAACTAACCTATACTTAAATTCAAAAAGAGCACATTTATTCTAACTTGAAGTTGTATTATTATGGAGAATAAACTGAAACATATAAAATATATATAAAACTAATCTGATACAATATGCTCAAAGTAACCACGAATGTGCCACTCTGGCAGATGTTCTTGGCTCTTACAGCATTTCTGATATATTAACCTCTGGAACAGAATTTGCATTGCTGTAAATTATAATTGCTTTTCACAGGACTCTGTCCCGTTTACTTCTTATACCTCTGTTGCAGTGGAATTTGAATGTTAAAGTGCAACAAAAACACCTATCTGTTTTCCTAACTTGTTACTGCAACAACTTTCTGACATCCATAAGGTACTTGAAACAGACACAAGTTGTGTCCATTGATCTTATATTTACCCCAAATAAAAGAAACCCAGATGGTGAGAAATTGAATTTCTCAATCTATTAAAATCAACCAACCAAACAAAAGCAAGACAAAACAAAAACCAAACAAAAATAAAAACCAAAACACAACAAGAACTCCGTCTAAGCGGCTCCACGAAAAACAGTGCAGTGGCTTTCTTTAGAACTGTGTCACACAATGACTTTGATTACAGGTGCTCTATCTACCCTGCATGGACCGGTGTTCCCAGTGCAGCATAATTGTTTTGTTTGCTGAATGGAATGAGCAAAAGTAAGCCTTGTATGTTCAGTTGGTAAGAACGTGACAGAGAAATTAATCCAAGATTGTAATTTGCTTGCTACCTTAAAGAAGTCAAAGAAGCCCATCAGCGGAACCTTTCCCAGCTCTTTTTCTTTTTCTCTGAAGAAGAAATACCCTGTTATTCCAGCATCTAGTAGTTCTGGATTTTCCTTGGATAACTTGACAAGATGGAGACGTTCTTCCCGGCTGTCTCGACCTCTAAATAAGGCTTGCTCAGTTTTGTTTTCCCACGGTGGGCCTATGAGCATTGAGGAATAAGATAAAGGCAAACAGAAATGAAATGTTCATGATATGTTTAGTGCAAATAAGGAACTTGCTTTGACAGTGGCATTACACTCAGAGACATGGTAAAACAGGCATGATTTTTTCTGAGTCCATAATCACTTACTAATCATAAGGGTTTAATTCCTAGTTCTGGCTTGAATTTTGGGATGAGAAACTGAGTCACTTATTAAAGGAAAAGCAGAGAATTGCCTTTCCACTCAACAATTTTATATTTAAATAACCTGAACTATCTTGAAAGCTACATAAGGCATTATAATCAAATTACGTAAGTAAAATACTAATAATTAAAGTAGAGCTCCATCTATAAAGCTTACCACAATAACCAAAATTTCTTTAGTAAAATTCACTTCTGTTACCCAGCAATTTAGTTGGGTCTTTGAGGAATCACTTAATGATGACTTAAAAAGGAAAAAAGTGGCTATGGCTAATGTGTCCTGAAAACACTTAGCAAGAGCCTGAAAGAATTCATCCCTGCTTACTGCCTGCTTTTAAAAGCATCAAATATGTCCTTCTTCAACCTTCTGCTGGAAATTTCCTTAAAGGGCCCACTAAAGTGGAGTAGGCTCTTCTCATGTCCTAATGGGAAAAGCAGCTGTACTAAATCAGTAAACATGCAGTGCTTCAAACTGGTAATTTAATTAAATACTAATAAAGAAAAGAGAAATTGTGAACTAATCAAATAACAATACCTCCTCACTCAAGTTTTATTTCTTAGGTATTCATCATGCCATTTATCTGATCTCTAAGTATTTGCGTCATGGTGTGGGGGGAAGACACCTGTCGGTAAAGCTGACTCTTCCTTCAAAGCTGGAAAAACAATTCAGAAGTTCCCACTCTGGGCTATTTTTTTATACAGACAATATTTTCTTGTTTGAAAGAGGCTGCAGCGTAGTACTAGTTTACTACTTTCAAGATTCAAACTCATATTTATGTAAACAGAACAGCGGGCCTCATCACCGCCACGAAAACTATTACTATTTGATTAGAAGGAACACATTAAAGTCTTTCACTGAGGAGAAAGGCCTTTTAATTATATTTACTTTTCTTTTGATAGGCCACAGTAGCTATCTTCTGGATACCTTTAAGTTAAAATTCACCATTATTGTAAACTGAACTTCTTAAATTTTGGCTCTAAATCCATATTAAACACCTGCTTAGTAGCAGAGTTGGAAGTGTCTACAATCCACAAAGACTAACGTTCTTGTATTAAGAGACCTCCTAAGGCACTTGTGAACTGGAGACTTTAACACATTATTTGAATGCAACTTGCTTTGATGTAATTTACAAATTCTCTTTTGAAAACCATAATCACCAATTTACCTGTATTTCCTTGAATAGAAAGGAGATCATTTGTGACACCACGTAGGGTTTCAAGAGTTGAGTGAGTTACATCATACGTTGGAAGGACGACATCTCTTGAATCCACCGAGCCACACCACGAAATGACAGGTATGGGACCAGGTGTATCATTAGCTTTCCGATATTCAACTGGCCAGTCTCCAACATTGAGATAAAACTCCACATCCGGAAGACGAACCTAAATGTATACCCAAGAAAGGTAATAAGACAAAGACAGAAGCTGTTTGTCACTCCTACTTATATTCCTCAGTTCTCTTATGTCATGCAGAATCAATAAACCTACAAGACAACATAAGCTGAGCTTAAGGTATGAATGAATTCCAAGTTTCTGCCCTGCAAGCACGTATGAAAGGAACATTCACAGAGGGCAGCAAAAGGATCGCAGAGTCAGACCTGAGCCCCTGCAGCCTTCCTAGCAATTTCATTGCTGTTCACACCCCACACATCGGTTACTGCCTCATCCTTAAAGATACACTGTCATCTTGCTGAAAAAACAAGTCAAATCTTACTTCAGGAATTATGAATCTGAAGATACAACAACAAATGCAGTATTGCCAGTCTTAAGTGATCAAACCCAATACCTTTCTTGCCAGTGACAGGAGCATTTCATCAGAGAACATTTTGAAGTCTGTATACTTCCCTAAGGAACGACGGTAGATATGATTATTGAGAATAGTGTAATGAACGATAGCACCTCTGTTTTGACTGAACTTTGCTGGGATTTCCTTAAGCATTCGCTGAAGGTCAATGGTGGGAAAAGAAATGAAGTCCTTTGTAATCTGAGGTTCTTGGGATGGACAAGACATAACGTTCTGCCAGATCTCAGGGTCTTCTTCAGGACAGTCACAATACTCATGATAAACTGGTCCTACAGAAAACAAGGCATTGAGAGTCCATATTTGTGATTCTACATCAATCATAATTCCCCAAGCACATGCGCAAATAAATGTAGACATTACTGTGGCCTAGCATTTTTAATTCCCAGTTTTCTAATGTTTTCCTCAGAAATCATCCTCCCTATAACATTTCTGGGATTCAGCAGTGTCATTGAGAAAACAGCAACATTTTTCTCTTTTCAGAAATCAGTATACTAGATTTTTTGTTATCAGGGTAAAATTAATCTGCAAAATGAAGCTCCACCATTGTGCTACCTGCCAACCACATAGAATATACACAATTGTTCTAACTGCCAATAGCTACCAAAGCTCAGGTATTACCGTTTCAATTTTAGCCTAATCCAGAACTTTGATAAACTAGTCGTTACCTCTCACATAAGGTGTTTTCTTTAATGTATAATCAACTATTCTTTCTGTCCTTTTGAAGCAGAGAGCTTAGGTATAAGCAAGAGTCTTAAAGAGTGTAAAAAAAAGCCCTTACTTCATGGACTTCTAATCAAAACAGGTTCCATCACGTCATAGTATCACGGCTGCTGGCAAATGTGCGCCGGCAACAAGTAAGCATAGCACTACCTTGAGGGCTCAGGGTAGTTTTATTTCAGTTTGAAGACATTTCCAACTTTGGATTTAGGAAATATTATTAAAACAAACAAACAACAACAACAAAACCACCACCACCAACATGACCAGATTCTGGTTAGAAGAAGTAGTGGTGAGCTGAAATAAGACTCTCCAAATAAGTAATTTATATTCTCTTCTGCTTTGCTACACAGCTGTCCATTTGAGAGCAAGAGAAGGAAGTCAAAGCAGCAGATCTGGAATGAGAGAATAATTTGCCCTGTTTTCCCTGCTTTTAAATAGTTCATCCATACTATAGACCTGCACTGAATTAAACCCTGCTAATGGAAAGAAAGCTAAATATTGCCTCGATAAAGAAATACTGTATTTGTTGTTATGAAGGATCACAACTTTTAGAAATCACAGACATTCGAATTATAAAGTGTTGGAAACAGCACAAACTACTTGCTTTTACAGGCAACATTTTCTACTTTAGATAAAAATAACACGATGTTTAAGTGAAAACTTGCTTGAAAACAATAAAAATACAAGCCTTGCTCTCTTATTCCGTACCAAATCTGAAGAGATCCGGTTCCTTACGCAAGAGGGAAGAGATGTCCAGGCACGTCACCTTAACATCAGAGGCCATAATCTACATGCTTATACATGTAGGTCCTGTAGTTTAGCAATGTATAGAGACTGTACCCACTTACTTCTCTGTATGAGAATGTTTGTAAGGAGACTACATGAGCAAGGGCAAACAAACCTCAAATTTCCCACTTCTTCAGTCCGTAGCATTTCTGTAGCCACCAACATACATTACATTAAATCAAAAATTTCCCTTACCTTTCAGAATATAAGGAGATTGAGCTACATGCTGATCACCATAAAGTATCTCAATTTTTAACCCTTTTCTGACGTTCCCATACATCCGATACCGCATAAGAAATGTGCCATCATTTCTATCCAAAGGGCGAGGAGTGTAAATTCTGGTGCCTTCTTTTGGAGAAAGTGCTTTAATTGCCACTTTAAACTGCATTCTTCCTGACAAGAGGAAAATAAAAACAGATAAAAGCACTTTAATCTATTAGAATCACATATACGAAACAAAGGTGACAGCAAACTCTACTGGATTATGTCCATGGAATTGAATTTAACTTTGCACTGGAAATTTTTTCATTACACCAAGCTGGTAAAATTAATTTCCAGTGATGGAAGATCATCCTACCGAATTTTCTTGATCATCACATACCTAATAAATGGAAAACTTGTAGATGGAGATAAAAAGTTAAGTATGATAAGTGATAAATATTATAAATGATAAGGCTAACAGTATTTTGAAGCAAAGATTAGGTTTACTAGTAAGTTTTTAAGTCAGTGCTCTGAGGAACAATTGTTTCCCCTAGAGTAAGAGGGAAGAAAGTGAGTTAAAATAACAGGAGAAAAGAATACTTGCCAGCTGGTGGAAAGGCAGTTACAGCATGCAGGGGTCAGATACATACTGTTCACCTTTGGGCTGCAGCTGACTGTCTTCAAATTTAAAGTCCCAGCTATGGAATAGCAGGGATAAGAGAACGGCAACAGAGACGTTTCCTGGACATTCGTCTGACCTGTGCTTAAAGGTCACCAGCAGTTCGTTGTTCATGCACTCTGACTTAACTTGGCATGGAAAATTTCGTGGACAACATGAATATGCATGAACATAAATCTGTTCTATTCCCTTATTCCTGTCACAAATGGTGATCATCAACTTTATTCTTCAAAAAGGAGGGGGACAGATTATTCACAAAATGTTATAGTCCAACCATTGCAAACCAAACAAATGTAATGAATGTTAACACAAGATATTATAGTATTCAGAAAGAAATGAAACTGAAAAAATCCAGCCTGTATGTGTTCTAGCAGCACTAAAAGATTGAGATATTACAGTTATCTCTATACAGTCCATATCTTAACACACTTTACATCCATGAATAGGACAGTGATAAGCCACCAATGTGGTATATAATTACAATAGTCATTTAATGATCAATTATGTCATTCCTAGAGCACTGCATCTTGAAATTGGATTCAAGTGAACTACTGTGCACGAGTCTCCAGATTAAATTAGGCAGAATCCTTATGATTTCAGAAGTGTATTTCCTGACAACAGATGTCAGACCCCTTCAAAGAGAGAACAGTCACCCTGAGTAAATCAGATTCTTCCAGATATTATGTCAGACTGGATCCCTCTATAAATGAACATATGGTCAATGGCTGTGAGCAGAAGAATCTCTCAAGGCTGAACACACCCTCTCTTCTGCTTTGTTTTCCAATGTAAGACTATAAAATGTAGATTATTTGTAATCAGCCCTCCATTTTCTTACTATTCTAAGGCCATGCCAACTAAAGATACCAAGAAGCCAGTCACGATATGCTCATTTGACAACATACTGAGGAAATAAAGTAAGCATTCATTCTTCCTTGGAGTGCCAGTGTGGCAAGCAGCACTTGCACCGACTAAGGGATGCAGAATCTTGCCTTTGGCAGCCAGCAGATCTGTCATGAGAAGCCCTAGTTTGACTAAGTGTCCATTCAGAATGATTTCCAAAAGTGCACTTCTGACTTCCAAGAGGTGAAGGAACGTTAAGGTTGCTCCGGAGACACGGTTCTTCCTTTTCAGAGGAGCCATGGGTGGACACCTCCCTGCTCGCCTAGGGGGTGGGCTGAAGACACACTAGCAGTAGTTACGCAGTGTAGCATTTCCTTGTGCAAGTACAAGGACAGCTCAAGCACTGCTAACAGACTTAAACTCCAGAAGAATTTCTGTGAGTGGTATATGGGTTTAGATCTAAGATCATCATAGCTTTGGATCTCTACAGCTTGGGTCTATGTGAGTAGAACTGACTCAGATTGGCTCCCAGCCTGGGAGCTCTTTGACTTGTTCTGGTGTATCTGCAAGCAGTCATTATCAGAGAAGAGGCAGAGAAGTACAGCTTTGCCCCCTTCATATATTTTTTCCATTTAGCTACTGATGACATTTCAAGATGACATAATGTAGAACTACATTGATAATGTAGAAATGGTCGTCTGATCACAGACAATAAATTGACCTCTAAACCAAATCAGTATCTTGCATCATACTGTCGCTAGCAGAGAAGTGCAAGATAGTAAGAACAAAGAAATGACAGAGGAATATTTTTGAAGTTACTGCCTTGCCCTTCTGGAAATCTGTAACCAAAGGACTTGAAAAATCACAATTTGTTTACAGATAATTTTAATAGCATTCAGTGTTCCATGACTGCTTAATCCCGCATTTGCACATTCTGGTACTTGTCGCGGTTATTTTTCCGATATGTTATTATGTATTACAGAGAAGATACTTGTTTCGAAACTTCTGTCTGATAACACAAGAATTATAGGCATCAAAGAAAGTTATGGGAAACAATGAATTATAGTTCCCCATTTGTTTTCTCCTCCTTGAATCATCCTGAATCCTGTAGCCTGTTTCAAAACTGTCCATGAGTCAGATATCCAGAACTATTCAGAGTAGTCAGGTTATTTCTAAACATATCCTTCAGCTCTTCTTCACCCTGTGCAAGATCACGTTGTACCATGCAACACTTGATAACGGAAACACGGTGGAGAAACACAGAATAATGAGAACCGCAGAACTGTTGAGTTTGGAAGGGACCTCTTAAGATCATCTAGTCCAATGCCTCTATTCAGAAGAGTCAGCCTGAGCAGGTTCTCCAGGACCATGTCCTGTTGAGTTTTGAGTATCTCCACTAATGGAGACTCCACAATGTCTCTGGGTAATGTGCTCTAGTGTTTGACCACTCTCATGGTAAAAAAAAACCACACTTTTTCTTGTCTTCAGATTGAATTTCACATGACTTCTTCCAGTCTTCAGGAACCTCTGTCATTCGTTGTAATCTTCCAAAAATAATCAGAAGTGGTCTCGCAGTGACATTAGGCAGCTCCCTGGGCACTCGTGGGTGCATGCCATCGGGCCCCACAGACTTAGGTATGTCCAGATTTTTAAGTGTTCCCTAACCTGATCCTCGTCCACCAAGTGTAAGCCTTTCTTGTGCCAGACTTTCCCTCTGGTCACAAGGGCCTGGGATTCCTGAAGGCCAGTCTTACCAGTAACAACTCAGGCAAAGAAGGTATTTCAGTACCTTTTTCTGTGTCATTTGTCACCAGGTCCCCTGCCCTACTCAGCAGCAAGCTCACATCTTCTCTAGATCCCTTTTGCTGTTGTACTTGTAGAATCCTTTCTTGTTGCCCTTCATGGCCCTCACCAGATTCAACTCCAGATGAGCTTTGGCTTTCCTAACCTCACCCCTGCCTGATCAGACAGCATCTCTGTATTTCTCCTGGGTCACCTTCCCCTGCTTCTACCTCTTATGCACTTCCTTCTTCTCCCTCCATTTAGTCAGAAGACCCTTCTTCATCCCTGCAGGCCTGCTGACATCTTTCTTTGATTTCCTGCTGGTAGGGATGGACCATTCTTGAGCAAGGAGAGGCAAGCCTTGAATATCCAGGAAGCTAGGAAAGCAACAGGAAAGGACATCTTCGGAAGAAAAAGACTATTTAGATTTTAATTCTTCACAATGACTCTGATGGAATTAGACTTCTCTTGGATTTGGATTACAGAGAAAATGAATAAATGCCAACTAGGATGGCACTGCGAAAGCTGGAGCTCCTGTGGATTTGGGAACACTTTTATCAAATGAGAAGGACAACATACTCAGGTCTAAGACAATTGGGACAGCATTTTATTAATTTATTTTTTTATGCTTTTATGGCCAAAGTATTTGCTTTTCACTCTACCAGAGGAAAGAGACTTCAGAGAGTCTGAATCTAGTGCCAGCACAAACACTAAGACTGTGGTAAGTCTTTTGAAATGCTTGAGAAGAAAATGTCAGGGAGTTGGTTTCCTCATAAATGGTCTTTTGCATGAGCACAGTGTGAAGTTGCAGTCCAAATAAGAGGAAAGACACATTTCTCCAAAGGTGAGTAACAATTTCTGTTCCTCATTCAGCTAAGTCCTGCCAGATGTCTTAATGCAGGAGTGAGACCCCTCCTTTTGAATTTGGCAATGGATTCCATGAATGACTCTCCCGGAGGAATGAACATCTCTGCCTCTAAATGTTACTGCCGGTCACAACCAACTTTTCCAACTGGCTTAAAAGCAGCCAACTCAGCCAACTGTCCTCTCCCTATGACTATCACAGAGTAGTATTTGGATGAAGCAGCCTTGGAATCCAGAGCATGTCATGAGGTAGGACCGCAGAGAAAATAGTTTTCTGTTGATATTATGTCTTTGTCTCTTTCTATCCATTTTATAAAACAATGTTTTAACTGGCTATGGAGCTTTCCTACCAGAGAAAACAAATTTTTCAGTTATAATAAAAATTAGTGAATATTGAGAAACCACAAGTTAAATACTACTGAATTTGTTCTCCTTGTCCTCACCTACAGGAAATAACTAAGCGAGTCTTTGTTCCCAGCTGGCTGTGTACTTACCACTCTAGAGACATGAGGAGCTCCAGATCTACCCAAAGATGTTAGTTTTAGTTGGTGGCAGTTTAGATACAGGAAGCATCTGATGAGGGAAGAGTGACCTGATAACAAAGCTTTCTGAGAAAAAGCAAACCCCACTGAAACGGAAGGAAAGAAAACGGAGACTGAATATTTAATGCAAGTACAAATCATTCACTTGAGGCAACAGGATTTTTGTTTATGATTTTCAATATTAATTGCATAATGGGGCCAAGGCCTCTAAGCACTACCACAGTATTTAACAGCTTTTTGCTGACTTATTTTTTTTTAATTGGAGGAAGGTGAGCATGGTACTTTCACTCATGTTTTTCTGTTTCAATCCAAAGAAATTGTAAAAGAAAAATGTGTCCTTGTTGAATCGTCACCACTAATACTTTTATTCTACCCTGAAAACCTCTCTGGGACAGCATTTTAAGTAAAAAATAATATTCCAATCCAGAAGAGAGACTAAAATACAGACACAGCCCAAAGAGGATAATTTTAAGAAACCCAGATGATGAAACTTGCTTTATGCAGGGATTTTTTTTCTCTTGTATGGTTTGCGAAAGAGGTATCCCATGCATGGATGAAAAAGTGAAGAAATGCAGAGATGGAAAGGGAGAAAAGGCAACAAGGTACTGATTCATGCAAACTGCTAGAGAATAACAAAACACCTGGTCACCCTATTTCTGACATTGCAAAGAGAAATTAAAAGATCAGAAAATAAGTTTTTTTCCTCAACTGTTTCTTGAAATCATTGCTGGTTCCTTTTGCAGACAGAAACTGGTGCAATAGTCATTAAAGAGGCAGTTGAACAAAAGAGGTTCACTCAGCAAAACGGGCTCCTTTGAGCAGCGTCTGCTGGAACAGAGTCAAATGTGAGGGTGCATATCCACGGACAAAGAAACATGGGTCGTGGTGGGACATCGTGTGTGACCATCAGAAAAGCCCAGGCACCGTGGTCAAGAGAAGACCTAAAGGGAGGTCCTGCAGTGCTGCAGGCAGGAAGGTGAGCACGGCCGAGATACGCTCGGCTTAGCTACACTGAACGGAGTGCTGGGAGGAGTGTGACACTTCTCCTGGGAAGTATCTGGTAAAGCCTGCTGGAATACCTGGGAGGCCTTGAAAATATTTGTTAGCAAAGTATGTAGATCATCTGACAAACAGTTAACAGACGACATTGTCATGGTCAATGGTACATAAAGACATAGTGGGCAGTTGTTAAACAGGGGGGAAAACCTAGCAGAAAGAAAGGATAAAGGGATCCAAGCACCCAAAGAAAACATCATGCAGTTTTATATTAAAAGTAAGTTCTGCATTTTCAGCAGTGATTTTATTAACCTTTGCAATACTTTTTCTAGTGAGACTGAATTTTACATCATTTGACTTCTTCCTAAAAAGATGAGTCACAGAGTTACAGCCTGGAGGTCTAAAGTATTGTGTGGTATGCAATGGTGCACATTAATTCTGGTGATTAGACTTGACACTCAGAATACTCATCTGTATTGAAAAATCTACTAATTATCCTATATGTTTCATAGTGGATACCGGTAAGTACTGTCCTACTTGACTGAAATTCTAATCCATACAAACCAGAATTTATTAATGGATTAGGACAAGTTTTACAAATGGGAAGCCTTAACTGCTCTGATCACAGTATTCTTGTTTGTGCAATGGAGGTGATAATGTGGATTTATTTAGCTATCCCAGCAGTGATATTTTGAGATGTATTTAGTTTATATCGGAAAGCAGTGCCTTAATAAATATTACTAATTGTAATTTTTACAGACATTTTACCAATAGAATTTCAACATTTAGAATAATTTGAAAACTGAAATCTATAGCCCGTGTCTATATGAGTAGACTAAACAGGCTCATGCACTGGAATATGATCAACTGTACTGCTAAATTCTTAAAGCACCTTTGGCACTCTCCTGAATAACTCTGGGCACGGCTCAGCAGTTTACACGGGCCAAGGCAACAGCTCTTCCCTGTCAGCAGCACCTATGCAAGGCCTCTGTTTGGAGGCTACAGAACATCACGGTATGAATGGAGACGGCTCCGTGCCATAAGGCAGGAGGACCTGGAAACACTTCCAAAGACATTGAATTTATTAATATAAATACAGACATATATAAACACACTGAGGTCAAAACTAGGTTCTCAGTACCCGCATCCTATCAGTGTAGCTTGTAAGATTTAAACTAGTGTGAGGATCTAATTGAGTTTCATGCCTTTCTATCTTTAGCAACCTGTTGTTTGAACCCAAGGCTCTCCCTGCACGGCTGAAATCAGTGAGCATGCAGTCGCATTCTCCAGTGCAATGACAAAGCTGCGCTGCAGCCCAGCACCAAGTTGCAACAGCAGCTGCAGAAAGTCCAGACCTGAAGTATCTGGGGTTCTGCCAGATGGAAGACAGAACCTGTGTAATACATGTCTATTCTTTAATTTCACAAGCAGCAGCCTTTTCACCACAGCACACAGAAGCTGTGCATACTTGGTAGATATCTTCTCAGTACCATCTATGTGAATAGTAAATAATCCAGAGCAAAATACCTAACTCTATCTATGTGAATAGCAAATAATTCAGAGCAAAATACCTAACTCTACCCTGTATAAACTAGCAACACTGGATTTCCACTGGGCACCTATGTCAGGATTATCTTCATTATGAAATCCACAATGCAAAAGTTATTTTTATTCTAAATTAAAACCATTAATATAGAGGGAGCGTGTGGAATTAACTTGTAGCTGAAAACAGCCAACTGGCACATAACCGCTGGACCGCCAGACCAAACTCCAGTTCCCCCCCTCAGAAGAAGTGTCATGAGAGGCTTTGTGCTTGTGCTGGGCAAACCAGAGATAAAAATTACTCCTTCCTAGCGGAACAGCAGTAGGATAACGGAGCCCAGAGTGCCGTGCTTACCGAGGCAAAAATGTAAAGCAACTGGTGTGTGTGCAGCGTTAAAGATAACCATGTTAGCACTTGTGAGCAGGGTGCTGGGATTTCTTTGCATCCACTAGCTCCGGCCAGCACTGGCTTGTTTTGAGCTTGTTGGTTGTTGCTGTAAAGCGCACAGTGTTTAGAGGAGGCGGTGGGTGAGGGGCAGAGCTGTACGGAAGGAGGCTCCCGGCTCAGAGGGTCTGACCATGTGCTCCGCTCACCGCCGGACCTGCGTGTCCCGGGGGATGCGGGAGCGGGCGGGATGCTGAGCGGGGCCGGGGGGCAGCCAGAAGCCGATGCGGCACAGGGAAGCGCTCCGGAGGGGGGAAGGAAGGAAAGGAAGGAAGGGGAAGAAAGAAAGGAAAAGGAAGAGGGAAAGGGAAAGGAAGAAGGAAAAGGGAAGAGGGAGAAGGGAAGGGCGGGGAAGGGCTGGGCAGCTCCGACCAGCACCTCCGAGGAAGCGGCAGCCGCGGGCCGTCTCCATCCCGCGGGCACACGCACGTACCTGGCGGGGAGCGGGAGAAGTTCCGGCCGTCCGGGCTGACCGCCTGGATGTAGAAGTACCGCACGGGCAGCGTGAGCCCCGCGTCCAGCCCGGGGCCCCACACCAGGCTCCGCTCGGCGCTAACGAGCTCCGCCGCCTCCGCCGCCCGCAGCAGCGGCAGCGCGGCGCCCAGCAGCAGCGGCAGCAGCGGCCGCAGCCCGCGGCTCCCCATGNGCCGGGCAGGGCCGGGGGAGGCGGGGGCAGCTCGCTGCGGGCCGGGCTCAGCGGCGCTCTGGCTGCGCTGCGGAATACGGGGTGTCCGGATCCCGGGGTGCCCGCGGGGCTGAGGCCGTGGCGGGGAGGAGGCAGCGGCCCCTGGGTCCCAGCGCAGTTCCAGGGTCTGGCTCCGGGCACCTTCAGAGAGCTGTGGAAACAGAGTGAAGCCGGTGTGAGGGCGAGGGACGACCCGCAGAGCCCTTTTCTCGGGGCGTGCTGAACCCAGCCTTCTCGTGTCCTCAGAGGCTTTCTTTCCCTTGTCTATGGGCGCTGTGCGGGCCAAACCGAAGGGCAGATATCTGTGTGATTCTCCCCTAAGCAACAAGTTAACTGTGTTTTAGGACACAATTCAGCCGGCAGCTGAACAGCTGGTCTGGAAATTTAAAACAAACAAACAAACAAGCAAACAAACAAGCAAACATATTTGTCTGAAGCTTATTAATTGTTACCACCTGTATCAGCTTGTGTACAGACAGAGATTGCCATAAGAGAAACAAACACAAAACCAAACTCACCACCACCACCAACAACAAAAAGGCAAAACCCAACCACACCGTAATTTAAAATTCCTCCTCGCTGTTTCTAGGATTTCCCACAGTATCTAAAGGGAAGGACAGACCAGGGACCCTGTTCGTATATGCTGACACATCATTCCCTGCCACTGGGCTTCCCTTCCCGTCCTGGGAGGAGACCGAGCTCACGCCTCAGCCCACCACCCCGTTCCGCTGCCCCAGCACAGGCCAGGCACGCACCCACGTTACAGAGCTGGTGGTGCTACTAGGGCTGGTGGGCAAGATACGGCAAGTGGCGCTTGTCGGTGGTGTAACGTACGGTGGTGGGGAAAGAGGGGTCATGGTATTCTTCTCTAGGAAATGTAACAACAAAGTAATTTCATAGATTTAAAATGATGGAAAATGCATAAATGGAAAAACCCCAATGATTTGCCTCCTAAGGTGGTTGTATGATTTTTGTCAGAAGCATCTTTACTGTTACTAGGAGATATTTTGGAGTGTTGGTACATATGGGGTGGGGCATTACAAGGAGAATTAAATCAAGCTTCCATGCAAGCCTGGATTTTCACATGCAAAACAAGGCAAGCATGAATGAGCACTGCATGGTTTTGAATAACATGAACTTCAAGTCTGTGCATACAGACCATGAAAAACAGGTTCCCTGAAAGTGGAATTATCAAGTCTGGTTTCCTCCTTGCTTTTGTCTTTAGTCTCCTAAGCTCCCTCAGCTCAGATAACCACAGATCTCCACTGACATACCATGTGTGATACTCCCAACAGGCAAGAGAAAACATGTACAGTGTTAATCTGGAGTTACGTATGTGTTTCTTGGCCAGGTAGTACATCCCTGGCTGCTGCCCGCAGTGCAGGGATCAGTCAGGGTGGGTTTCCTCTCCCTCTGCACCAGCTGGGAGCACGTTTGGAGAAGAATGTGGCTGGGAGCAGCCAGTTTGGATTGACCAAGGGCCAAACATACCAGGCCAACCCAATTGCCTTCAGCGATAAACTGGCTCTATGGATGAGGGGAGAGCAAGGAATGTCATTTACCTCAAATTTGGCAAAGACGACACTGTCTCCCACAACAGTCTGGATGGGGAGCAACCAGATGGGTAAAAAAACATCAGGATGGTTGGTTGGGCTTAGAGAGGGCTGGTTAGTGGGCCATCTCTGCCTGGTGGCTGGTAACAAAGGGAGCACTGCAGGGATCTGGCCTGGGATGAGGCAATGCAGAGCTCCATCACTGGGTTTGCAGATGACGCCAAACAGAGGAACTAGTCGGTGTGCTTGAGGGCAGGGCTGCCACCCTGAGGGACCTGGACGGAGTGGATGAATTTGCCATGAAATTCAACAAAAAGTCCTGACCATGAGTGCCAGGGAGCAGCAAGGGCGGGCTGCTCCCTGGAGAATGGGTCTGAGCAGCACAGCACCGTGGCTGGCAGCAGGGCCTCTCCAGGACAAACAGCACTTGGGGCAGCCAAGAGGCCACAGCAGCTTCTGGGGCTGGGCAGGGCTGAGGGCAGACAGGGACATCAATCTGCAGATCAGGATCAGGCCCCGTGAGGAGAACCAGGGTCAGCCACAGCTCTGGGGTGGCTGTGGGGCCCTGGGGAGGTCAGCCTGCAGGTGGGGCCAGGCTTGGTGGGACCCATGGCTGGCCAGGCAAGGCTGTGGGGAGGTGGAGACCAACATCCTAGAGCATCGCTGGGGCAGGGACTGGTGGTTCTGGGCTGGGCTGAAATGGATTCCTGGGCCATGGGCAGGGTGGCAGGGGAGCCCTGGAGGTGAGGGTCAGGGCCTACTGGTGCTTTTGGGGCCCTGTCTCTGGGAAGGAGCTGCCCCTGCACTGGGCCTGGTTACCTGGAGCAGCTCTGAGAGAACGTCTCTGGGGCACCTGGTGGGCAGTGAGGGGGACATGGGCCATCAGCAAGTCCTGGCAGCAACAATGGCCAATGACAGCCTGGGCTGTATGAGCAGGGCCAGAGCCAGAGGTCAAAAGGAGTAGTTATTCCCCTCCACTCAGTACTTGTCTGACCACATCTAGATGCTGCATCCAGTTTTGGGCTCCCCAGTAGAAGACATCAATAAACTGGATCAAATTCAAGGAAGGCCACTGACATGATGGGGCTGAGAACTGGCTCTGTGAGGCAAGGCTGGGAGCGCTGGGCTTGTACAGCCTGAAGCAGAGATGGCTTCGGGGAGGGGATGGACCTTACAGAAGCCCCCAGTGCCCTTGGGGAGATCATTGAGGAGGTGGAAGGACGAGAAACATCTGGCATAAGTTGAAAGAAGAAAGGCTCAGCCTGTAACATGTTTCTCCCATGAGCACAGTCAGGCAGAGGCACAAGTTGACAGGCTGAGGACAGTCTCTGTCCTCAGAGATTTTTGAGCCCCAACTGGATGAAGCGTTGAGCAGGCTGGCCTGACCTCAGAGCCAACCTGCTGACAGCAGGAGGTTAGAGCAGAGACCTCCTAAGGTCCTCTCCAGTCTGAGCTACGCCGTGATGAAACCATGAGACTTCTGTCCCTTCTTTCAAATGTCATTGAGATGTTAGAAAGGTCAAAGGTCATCTGGGGACACAAACGACCTAATGGGTGGACAGAGATCTAGCCAGAAGCACCACCTTAGCTCATAAACAATGTTTCCTTCTGAAACCAGGCTGAGGGACTGCGTCACTGAACTCAGGTACCACACATTCTGGCTGTAGTAATTAAGGTTGAGAGGTACCGGTGAGTCCCACACCCCGTCACCCTGCACGTGGCCACCAGGCTCCGCTCAGGCAATTCCAGCTGAAGTGATTCTCACGTGGAGCTCATCATCTTGTAAAACTACTCATGAAACACCACCCTTGGCCCCTACATGGAGTATCGGCTCCTCAAGGCAAGTTGTAGGCACACAGCTAAGAGTTTAACCTGTCTACTGTAAAGATACTACCGATGGAAGACTCTGTGTACCAGAGACTCATCGGCTGGTGGGGAAGGAGAGGGCAGCAGTATGCACATGGCACCAGGAGCTGGTGTGACCATCACCGCTGCCCACAGCTGCGCGATGGAGCCAGGCTGGGCACCCCGTTTTAAATCTGTGGCATCGTTTGCCATCAGCACCCTGGCAACAATACTTTTGATGCTGGATTTTATGAGATTTTTTTAAAAAATAAACTGTCTATGGCATTCACAGTAAGTGAAAAACAAACACAGTACCAATACATCATTTTCATTTGAATGCAGAATTTATTTCTAACAAATAATTTTAAATATGAAAATCCTATAAATCATGAACGTTTATAGAATATACTTTTGCCAAAGAAAAAGCTTGGAAGAGCGGAGGTGTAAAAATCTGGCTCTGATAAACTCAACAGAGTTGATCGCTATTCAATGAGTATTTCTCCCTCTCTTTTCACCCAACTGACTGTTTCACAGAATACCATTATTCAGTGTAAATATCGGTTTACAGATCCTCAGTAGGCTGCAGTCTTCCACAACTGATTTATGACCAAAAGCAGTTTTTACTTGCTTATATTAAATCAAGCCACCTGGTTTCCTGTGCATACATAGCATAGCAAACAAAAATTATGCCAACAAGCTGAGAACTTAATCCAACTTCTGTTGAACAGGTAGAAAATATTTACAAATAAAAATATTCTAAATCATCCACTTCTAGTCAAGAAAAAACTGTATGACCATTTACTTCCCTTGTAAACGTTGATTTTATTATTCTTTACCTTATGTAGGCTGGTATACCCCATTGTTAATTAACGTATTTTGCAGAAACGTACAGCAGCAGCAATTCCTGATGATACTCAGCTCGTTTTATTGTCTTACTCTACAGAATCCTGTAGGTATAGAATAAAGCCATTTACAGAAAAAAACATTATTTCTCCTTAGAATACCACATTTCACAAGATTGCAATTATACAGTAGTAATTTCCTTCCAGCATTGCCTATGTCAGCATACACTAGATCCTTCCAAAACAGGCATGTCCTAGAGATCAATTCTGACTATAAATACACAGTTTATATTAGTCCTTCTATGTACAACAAAAGACAAATTACCCCAGTATAAAGTAATAATACTTACATATCGGTACAGATTTGAACGACAGACCCACTTCTTTAACGAAGTTTACAGTATAAAAAAATAAGGATACCAGTTACCTACTACAATATTTTCATCTTTTAGCTTCTTGAGGAGTGATAACAAGTGAGTGATACAAGCATTGCTTGTTTTGTGTAAAATATATTATTTTAAAATACCAGTATACTGCCCTTCCAGTTACAAAAATACACTTACATCCAACAGAAATTGTATTGAATTAAAAATGTATAAAAAATAGGGATCATCATTTTGGACCATATGTGAAATTAGAAATAACGCAGATGTGTCATTATTTAAAAATACTGTCTTCTGGTTCAGAGAGCCACTTCTGGTTTTGCATAAAAAGAGATCAAAGCTTAGTTAGAAATTTAATAGCCAGGGACAAGTTTTGGCTACTGAGTGATAACAGTACATCGTTAGTGTGGCCAAAGAAGAGCCCCTGGAAAATGTTCATAGCTGTTCAGTTTGAAGGCTAAAAAGTACAGTGGTGACAGCAGGAATGGTT
Organism: Pampusana beccarii; assembly: GCA_013399365.1. NCBI lineage: Eukaryota > Metazoa > Chordata > Aves > Columbiformes > Columbidae > Pampusana > Pampusana beccarii. The sequence goes on from VWYH01009029.1 coordinate 63,546, forward strand.
GAAAAAACAGCAAAAAGGGACGGTAATTTAGGAAAAGACAAAGAGCATTTCTTACAGGTTTTATTTCCTTTGTATGTAAAAGCTGCCAGTCCACAGGGCGCAGTTACGATGCAGCCGAGCGGCCTCTCGGGCGATGTGGGTGCTGCTGCCCGAAAGAACCTGCGGTGGCAGCAGGTGCCTCCCCCAGGACCAGCCCGGCAGAATGGGGGGACGTAACAAATTGTGTTGGTTACAGTTAGGACAACTTATGATTCGACCTATGTGGTTTATATAGGAAATAAATAGGGTAAACCTTTTTACATTTTTTGCATGGTTTGAAATGTTGAATTACTAATGCAAATTAACCTGTTCCTAAATCGAAGGCAGAAATCCGGCCATTCATCTCGACTGTAACCGAAGCTGTGCCGGTTATCCATCTCCCGTGTCTGAAAAGCAGATTTCCGTGCTCAGCTGTGTTTCTTAAGATCCCCAGGAATTCAGGGAGTTTTCCAGGGCCTTGCCCTTTGCTGAGCTGTTGCCCATGCACCAGCAACACGGCTGTAATTCACACTGCTCACAGATCTTGCAATGCTGAGGTGAAAACTCCTGGTGTGGAATCCGCGTCAACCGCACAGCAGAACAAACGCCACTGGGGACGTTGCTGCTCCACTGCCCAGGAACACAGGAAAATAACGTTCAGAACAGAATATGCTGTAAAAAATGAACAGCTTTCATTTTGTGGAGGTGTTTGCTGGGTGGGATGGATTGGCATAGCGCTCTTGATCTGGTAAATGAGGAAAACTGAAGAAACAGCAATTTATCAGCAAAGTAACCTCTTGGTTTTCTGTTAAATGTTGTAAGAAAATATAGTTTAAGCTAGAATTAATCCATTCCAGCACTGTGTAGCTGGCAGAAGCCTAAGCCACTGCCTGCTGACTCAGAGGAAAGCCATCTCTGGAGTTACACTGCCCAAAGCTCCACAGCTGTTTACCTTCTATTATTTTGGGAAGCGATTTTTTAACACTCTTTTTCCCTGCTGGGAGAAACGAGAATGGTGAAGCCACATATTTAATACAAAAGTCAAATGCTCAGCTAACATGACATACTAACTTCTTTAAAACTAATGAAGTTGTACCAGTTTATAGCAGCACATGAACTGGCTCAAAGTATTTTACATGTTTTTGCCTGCCCAGAAACTACCGAGCTACCACGCCATCTTAGTACCACTGGCACTTCATAGCTCCGATTCTTTATCTACCTCATCTAGGTAGTACTCGTCATCAGTGGTGGTATCACTGTCAGAGTCCGAATAAGCTGCTGGGTCTTCCCCATAGATATCAGTCAGCTCTCGGGGCGATGAAGCAGCCGATGACATTTTGCTCCCAGCAGAACTTGAGCTCAAAAGCTCAGCCCTGTTTATAGAAGGGGTCTCTCCATCTCTGAGAGCACCAGGGTTATTAAGAAGACAAGGTCTCCATAATCGCCCTTCTGTGAGTGACCTCTTGATATTTTCCAGGAAAGCCAACTGTTGCTCTTTGCCAAATATACCAAATTCAACTGAAGGATACATCAAATTTCTAGTGCCATAACATTTTTCATCATCCGATGCCCAGTTTTCATTTTCATCACAAGACAACAGCTCTGAGTAAGATTTAAACCTCTTCCCGTGTATTCCATCTTTTGGTAGGATATTGCTCCCCAAGGCAAAGGTCTCGTGGAAATCTCGAGCACAAATACTCTCAGAAAGGTGACGCTCACGCTGACTTTTGGCGTGACTCTTGTGCACCTCATAGCTACGCAAGTTGGCATTTTTTGGGCTAGGAGCCTGAGAGGTATTTTGACACAGACCAAGCACTCTCTGGGAAGTCAAGTTTTGCTCCGGACATACGTCTGCCTGCAAGCAGCTATTTACATACCTGTTCGAATTTTTGTCTGTTAAAAGTGGCAAGGGAGCACTGCTGGCACAACTGCTAGCTTTGCTTTTCTCATCATCCAATGGGTCTGATGCAGTAGCACTGGGAGAGACGGGCTGGCTTTTGCTTTCTAACCTGAGATCAAGTGTTTGGGAATTCTTATTTCTCGTGGTTATTGCTTTATCTGGAAAAAGGGTTGTAAGACTTGGCCTATTTTCCACTTTCCCTGTAGTTTTTTGGGGACTGACGGCTTCCTTCTGGGTGTATGAGCTTGTAAAAGACCTCCAGCTGGTGTTACTAACAAGCAAAGAAGGATCATTCTGATTTTCAGTCTTCTTATTCTCAGCTGGTCTTGGTGTATTCTTATCAGCGTTCAGACTGTGATTCTGATTTTCATTGTCCAACTGCAGGAATGGCTGATGGGAATCCATTGAAATCAATGAGTCAAGGGACATGTCAGCCTCTAAAGAAGTGGCACTTCCATTGTTCTGTGAAAAAATGTTACTTATGTGCGGTTTAGGGGGTAAATTTTTACTTGAAAATTTTCGACTTGTTTTGTAAACAGCTGCCAGTTTATTTTTAATTGAAGGTCTGTTTTTCCTTTTTTCCATATCTTTGACTTTGTCTTTTGTGCAGTCAGAGAGAAGCTTGTTCTCATCTTCCACACTCTGCGGTATCTTCTGATCTTGTGTAACCTTGAGGACTTTATCTTTGCAGTTAATGTTCAGGCTGCCTTTGCTGTGTCCCTGTGATTCCTGCAAACCACTATAATCTTTACCCATCTGAGTACTCTGTGAGTTTTGCTCTTCTTTAACTTTTGAATTCTTTAATTCATCTGTACCTGTGCTAACCACTTCGTCTAGCTGAAGTAATGGATCAGCACTGGAAGCTGTGCTTACCTCAGATGCTTTGTTCTGAGACTCTGAAAGCACTTTGCTACAAGAGTTTAAATCATTTGCATTTTTTCTAGAGCTGTCAGCCCTTAACTGCAGTTCACTACTCTTATTATACAGAGGGGTGGTCTGGTGCAGGAAATGTACTCCTTGTTTGACTTGGGTACTATCCCTGTACGTGTCTTCCGCAGGAGGAAGTGGCACGTCAGCAGGCGCTGTGTTACGGTTCCTTCCTAGGGAATTCCTCTCTCTCTGGTAGAGGAGGAAACTATTCAGATTTTTATTGGTGTTCACTTTAGGGGGCTGACAGCAGTTTTCAGAATTTCGCTTCTGCATAATATTTGTATTTGTTGAAGTAGAATACAAAGGATTCCCTAAGCATCTGCCTGGCTTGGGAGGGGTAGATAAAGTGGACATGAGCGGTGTGGCTGTTTGTAAAATTTCCTTCTTTTCTTTTGGACACTTTTCATCAGAAATGGCCTTCCCTGACTTAGCCACTATTGCAGTGGATTGTAGACCATCAAATGAAGTTTCTTTTGTCACCACATCAGAAAGCACATTTTCTGCTAATGAAAGATCTGCTGAACTATCTTTCCTGTTATGTACCACATTAATTGACTTTGAAAAACTTATTTTTTCAGAACTAGGAGGTAAGTGTGAATTCTCTTCTTCACTATCAACAGCAGTTCCTAAGTTCTGAGGTGTGACCGGAGGTGAAGATACTTGGTCAGAAGAATACGAAGGCATCTCTTTTTCCAGAGTACTGGGGAAGAAAACATTTGCTAAACTCACATGACCTTCGAATTTCTTGTTTCGTGTTCTTGGTGACTGAGCATTTTCTTTGGGACAAGGTAAATCTACATCCTCTGGATTATCTCTAAAGAGGTTACAAAATGTTCTTGAATGCCTCCGTGGTAATGTGTAATAAATTGAAACTAGTTCATGATACTTGACATGATCTTCATCAACACAAACTGTAAATGTGCTTGTAGTTTTTAATTTCTGCAAAAAATTTACCCTTTCCTTACAATCTGAAAACACACAGGATTCTCTTCTGCCTAGATGTTTACATCTGTCTGTCAGTTCAACTGATGGACTACTACTTACTGAATCATTAGGACTTTTGGTTAAAGGACTGGGGTAATCTTTTTCTTTGTTACTTTTACCAGCATTTACTGATGCTGATGTTAAAAAGGAATGTTCTGAGTCTAAACAAGACACATCTCTTTGATTAGAACAAAAGGCATCAGCTCTACAATTGTATCTTGTTCTACTTTCTCTAGGTAAAGAGATGGGCGTGTCTGACATCATACTGCCAGCAATGCTAGCTGATTTTCTAGGCAAAGTGTAATAAATAACAAGTGGGTCAGGAGATTTGAGGCTGTTTCTGCTCGGGGAGCCAGTAACGCTGCAGCTACTGCTGTGTCTCAGCAAGCTGTCTTGCTTGTGAAGCCTTTCAATACAAGGTGAATTACTCCTTATTTTTCCACTTTCTTTTTCAAGGCACAAATAACTTAAACTATTTTCAGAGGTTTTGGGGTCTGCATCAAAGCAATGCATATGAATATTTCCAGAACTTTCATTTTGTGGAGAACAAGTAGTGAATTGTCTGTTACAGTCCTTAGTAACTAAAGTGCTTGTATTTTGCAGTGTTTTGTGTGAAATAGTTTTGGTAACACCTGTTCTGCTCACTTGAGCTGTTTTTCCATCTTCTTCTTGAGATTCAGTAACTCTGCAGCTTACTGAAGAGCGAGTTAATGTTCCTAAACATTTAGAATTGTCTTTATGAGAAAGTGCTTGTGGAGAGTTTTGTGAGGAGCTAGATGGATGTCCAGGAGGACAGGACAACATGCCTCGACAGTTTGCTAGTTTTTCAGTGGATGGAGCAGAAGCAACATTCAGCAGTGACGACCGTCTCTTCAGAGTAGCTTGATTAATGGCTTGTGCACTCCGATTATCCTGTTTGATGCTCTCTCTTTTTGTTGCATAACGTAGATTATGTTCCAACTCTTTCTGATTTGGAAGGAAAGGTTCCTTCCTGCTCTCATCAGCCGGCAAAATACAGGGAGGCAGACTGAACACACTGTTGGGTGGGCAATCATTTTCCTTCATGTGTACGTTTCTTTTATCACCGTTTGATGTATATATTTTTGCAGTATCTCCTCTGGCAGTGGCTTGGGTTTGTCTCTTTGACCTCATTGTGTTAAAGAGAGATGCATTTCTTTGCAGCACGGCAGAAGCAGGGCTGTTAGAGGGAAGACTCTGGGTGTTGACGTAGTTTGTATCTGTTTGTTGAGAAACTGACTGTAATGGCATGTCTTTATCTGGCAGCTTCATACCTTCAGCCTTTTCTAACTGTGTACAGTCTGCCTCAGTACTTCTTTGGATAACGACGACTGAATTCCTGTTCAGTCCTATCTGTTTCGTTTGGTTCTTCAAATTAGGAAAGACTGACTCATCATTTCTGAGAGTAGATGGAGAAACGGAAGAGTTACAGCTTAGCCGAGGCTGACAGTGCTCAGTGAATTCCGAAAAATTTCTATTTGCACTTCTTGTTATTCTTTTGGTGTTCGTGTTTTCTGGAGAATACATGTGAAAATCGTTCTGCAGGCGCTGTGAACCAAACTTGGCATTCTTTCTATGTGCCCACTGCTGGTCATTTAAATTAGCCGTAATCACTTCAAAGCTGGCATCAGGGGAAATAAATGCTTTATCATTGTAGTACTGAGGAATATCAGCCCAGGAAGGATAGCTGTCTTTTTTTCCATAAAGAGAATTCCTTTGGTTTGCATACAACTTGCCATGAGAAGAAGTATCTCTATAGCAGGCTCTAGAGAGATTATTTTCCGATTTGTATAATGGATAATTTTCCCAGTTATCAAAGGACAAAGGAGAAGTAGCTGTGTCAGGGCAACTAACTCTGCTAAAGCAATTACTGCTTGAAATAGATCTTCTGTAGTGATGTTTTGAGTGGTAACATGGGTATTTCTTGGTTTCTTGCAAAGAGCTAGCATATCTACCGTGGTCTGCAGCATGAAACTCCATCAGTGACTGGGTTCTAAATATTGTTTCTTGAGTTGATGTTTGTCCAGGAGAGTCTGGTGTGTTGTTCCACACAATAGAAGACAGAGGAATTCTCTTTGGGTTCTGCCGACCAAACCTTGGTACAAAACCATTGCTGCTCTCCCTTGAAAATGGATCTTGTAAACTGGATGCTGATAGCTGGTCAGAGGATACTGATGATGGACATCTCTGAAGGGAACACACAGAGTAACTTCTGCCAGCTGTATCCCTGTTCATACAACCCTTGTGCCTAAACCCACTGTTCTGTGTTATGGAAGGAGGATATAAGCTGCCCTCTGACGACCGTCCGAAAGAAACGGAAGACAGCCTGCTGCCTAGCAGATGAGGATTTCCATCGACTGGATCACCATACTTGTAATCTTCTGGAAAAGCTGTCTGGTGCCAGTTTATAAATGCATTTTTTAATTTCCTCGGTCTGATGAAAATCTTGTGTTCATCTTTGGCTCTTATTGTTCTCAGTCCATCTGGGAAAAATGTGCTAGGCATGTCGCTCCAGTCATGTCTGTGTTGCCCCCTGCTAGCAGTCTGCCTCTCTGAAGTAGGGAATGCACTACTGTATTGCACATTTGATGCACTGCCAGAAGAAACTGTCCTTTCCAATGGGTCTTGGGCTTGTTCCTGGGCCAGCTGGTCATCCAGATCATTTAGAACTGCACAGGAAGAAAACAGATACTTGGTTTTGTTTTCTTTAACAACCATCTGACTGTTTATTTTAAAGTTTCATGGACTACATGAATAATTAGAACTGGTTTTGAAAGGTGTCAGCTTCTCAACATTCAAAACCCTTCCCAAACCACACATTCTTCCTCCACAGTTCCTTTCAGTGGTCACCCATTATGACTACGAGGAAAGAAATGCGCTGCTCCATGACTGATCTTAAAACTGCTCTGTATGTAAATGTTAGCCTTTATGCTACTTAAAAGAAAAACAAAACAATCTGAAGTCCGAATTCTTACTCATGAGCTATATACGTGTGTGTGCAAATTTTTCAAAGCTAGTTTGCAAGCAAAAAATCCCTGAAAAAAATTCACTAGGCTGATAAGCAAACATGGACCTTTTTGCCTGTTCACAAAGCACAGTTATGATGTAACTAAGAAAATGCAGAATCCTGCAAACCATCAAACAAGCATATTTAGTAGTCTGGTACGTCCACTCTTTCTTTCATCCAGAAAAGAACTTATCTACTAAATTGTAGCTTATTACTTTAAAATGAGCACTTCCTGAAAATGGCATTTTCTGGGTAAGAAAGGGTAATGAAATAATTAGGAACCTGTGATTCATTCTAGCAACAATGCTGTATTTATATATGTAGACACTTTCATGAACTGGAATTAAACACTAGACAGCTCAGTTAACCAAGATACTCAGTCATAAGACTAAGTGACAACAATGTGTCAGAAGTATTTTTATTGGCAAAAATAATTATGCCTTTGCTAATAGTATTTTTTTGTTTTGAAAATAGTACATGTAAGATATAACCACAAACGGATATGGCTGTTTTGTGACAGCATTTCCTAATCCATTTAAAGGAAAAAGACTAACTGATCAGTCATTACAGATCTGTGCTAATAGTACAGAATCATTAAGAAAGCATTGCTAGGTATGTATAGTTGGAATTAAAAGTGATACAAAGGTACTAAAATTTTCCATTTTTCTAAGTTTCCCTTCAGGACAGAAGAGAGAAGACTCCTGAGAGACTCAGTTTAGTACCAGAAAAAAGACAAGTTGTTTCTGAGTCTTTCATTTGGAGGATGTCAGCCAAGCTACGTATGGTTTTTCTTTGTCAGTGGGCAAGTGTGCACAGTTGTGACTGACACCCAAAAGCCGTGACAGGCACGCGGGTTTTGGGAGAACAACTGTCCACCGTGCAGCGCGCTCCTCTTCCAGCGCTACCGACTCACCCACTGCTTGCCGATTGTGCTTTCTGTCTGTGATCTCTTGTAACTTTAGGTGGCTGAAAGTAATATTTATGTACACTTTTTTGCATGGATCTGAAAAGGTTTACGGAAGAACATCTCTATACTTCCATAGGCTGGGTCTGACCTTGCCTCACTTCCCAGCAGTGAGGAAAAAAAAGAACCAGCAACTTTCGACTGGTGCTATAAGGGCTCCCAGAAAGCTAATTGAATGCCATAATGCCTCTTGCTTCTGTGGTTTGAGGCTTTACAATTCATAAAACCAGGCTCAGTAATTAATCATTATCAAAATTATGCATACAGGAAACTGGGATGAAATTCTTCTCACACAACTGCATGTCTGCATCTCAAAGAAGTGATATAGGCTCCTGTCAGGACCAGCAGAGAGAAATGTACACCTTTACAGTGTGATTCTTCTGAACTGGATGAGTATGAAACGAAATGCACTCTAAGAGTGACCAGTAACACATCAATGTCAGACATTCTGCTGTCAGACCAAGCCAGCAAAAAGTAGCCACTATGACTAGAAAGTAATGAGCCATATCTTTACAGACTATGCTTTTGCTGAAAATTCTCTGAAACCAGTCACCACTGTCACTTCTGGTAACAACAGTATCGAAACAAAGTAAGGACACACACTTACCACTGAAAAACTCCTTCTCTAGCTGTTCATTCCACTCCTGCGCACTTTTCTCCATCATTTCATCTTGGTTTGCATCACGAGAACGACCACTTGTTTCAGCTGACATTGGGGAATTACACATTTTAGCCTGTTAAAAATTCCAAGGCAACATGACTTTAGTTCAACATGTGGGTTCAAATCACATTTCAGGTGTCACATCACAAGTTGTGTTGAAAGTCACAGAGGTCAGTAAACTCTGTGGGTCTATTAAATACCGTATTATTAAAATATACAACTGAGGATTGTAAAGTTGCATGCAGTTGAGTCTTGTTTTGGATATATGAGTTATAATGACCTTAAAATAAGAGGCATAGTTTATTTATTTTCTCTATATGCATTCTCATTGAATTGTATCTCTTAATCTTGTTTTTCCCAATCACTTCTTCCTTGACCAGCATATTTTAAAATTCATACACTGACCTCCTAGCAGAGATTAAATAATTAAACACCACAGTTAATTTTCATATTGCAAGACAGCCCTTTGGGAGCTGTGATAAATTGCCTTAGCAGTGGGGAAAATGAGTTTATGTGTTAAGCTGGAGAGGAGGTTCCTATCCCATCCATATTTCTCTCAGCTCACAGTCTCAGATGGTAGGAGTGCAGACAACTGCTGAACTGCTGATTCGTTTTTGCTGTGACTCTTGCTCCCTTTTTTTTTTTAAATAAAAACTCTTTCTACCTTTTCGTTCTCATTATGCATAACATTGTACTTGTCTAGCTGTAATAGTCTATTTATATAACAAGCAGGATTCTCTGATAAGATCTTTGTTCAGTCATACATTAATATAGATTATCCCTTTGTTTTTGAAACATGGGAGAAGGGAGGTGGCCAATTTACCTCATCTATACCTTTGATTACATACTGTAAACTTTCTTAGTCCCCTCTGTGGTTACACCATACAGTTGAAGAGGAAAAAATGACATCTTAGTAATACAGGGCAATAAAGTAACTAAAATAGTAAATATTGTCCTTGGAGAAAATATGTATATTTCAACAGTGTGCACTTAAATTACATCAGAAATAACCCTGTTGTTTCATCCTTAAGTTGAGCTTGTGCTTAAAAACTGGAACATTCAGCCAAAAAAAAAAAAATTCCTACTGTCAAAATGTAAATTTGCACAGTAATTCTGCACATGGAAATCTTGCAGGAGAGGCTCCAGCTTACTGCCTGCCCAAGTCAGCCACTCTTATTCACCCTTGTACAAATGAAAAGAAACAAAGTAAATACACTGGATTATTTACTCAGTGTGAGTTTGACCTATTGGCAGGTTGGTTACAGTTGCCAAAATATGTGAGGGTTTTGGCCTAGGAAATTATCCATGCAATTATTTTGTCATTAAGACAGAAATGAAACCCGATCAGAGCTTGATTTAGAGCTGACCTAGGAAAGCTTTGGGCTTGTGTAGCTAACAGGGTAAGTTCATTCTACTGCATCCAACAGTTCACAATATGAACATTTTCCTTGGTGTTTAAAACAAGAACTGCAAGAATACTATTTAATCAGGTGTTATATCAACAGCCTAAACAAAGGGGACTAGTTTTTGAAAAATCTCTGGTTTAAATATTGCTGATGATAAAGGTCATAAGCTACTTACTGTTGCCATTTCTTCCACGTTCGGAGACGAGCTAGCAGAACTGTCATATCTGTAGGCAGAAGGATTTAAATGTTGGTTTTGAAAAGAGACGTGATGTAATTATACCAGGTAGTAAATATCCAGCAGTTTAACAACTATGGAGAAGCACCTGAAAAAAAGACTGCTCTATGAAAAATCCATCCTTTCCCCCAAAAACATCCTGCTAACAAAAAAACCACTGGGAAAATGTACAATTTGGTTTGGCCTTGTCAGCTTGAAAATCTTGTAGCTGCACAGCCAAGAATGAACTCAGCCTACTGATATCGCAATGTCTGCAACAGCCATGAAGTAATTCTTTCAATCCAGCCTTATGATAAGATGGTATTACTTCCTTTTCCAAACAACAATGATTTAGTAGGTACTACAAATGGCTAGTAGTTAACTACTTGTAAATCTGTAAGTGGTTTGCATCTGCAATTCTATTAGTTTTTCTCTTCCATTTCACCCTGCTCAGACTCGCAGAGCTCTGCTCTGCCCCTGCGAAGGAGGAGAGACAGACAGCAGATTGTTTTCAGTGTGAACTTTGGAACTTGCTGCTGCTCACCCAAGACAGACTTTATTCACTAATTTTTAACATATAGTAGAAGGCTCATCTGCTTTCCTAAGCTAAACGAGACTGCAAGGGCTTGGCGGAGAACTGGCTGGAGCGTCTGTGAGTAATGCAGTGGTTAGAACAAGCCGAGAAGCCCTGAACATAAAAGGCATTCTGTTCTAGAGGGTGACTTGCAGACATACAAATACAAAATAAACTACAGAAACAAGAACAGGACCTGACTTCACTGAGTGTATTCAAGTCTGCAGATCCTTATTTTACAACTAAGCAAACCCAGCTCCTTCAAAAGCCCTGAAGGAAATGTTGCTCAGCTTGTGCTTATTGCGAGTTCTCCCTTGTCTCAGAAACCATATTTTTTCCCAGGAAGTTAATTCTTGAGAGAAAGTGAAGCAGGGGAAGACAGTTCTCCTCAGTCCTGTTTGTCTCCAAGTCTTTTTGAATGACCTTGTTCTTAGGCTGTTAAAACCTTCTTGTGCTCAGAATACTTTATTGTGCTTCAACAGCAAGTATAAACCGGCTTGTTGGCAGGTTCTTTGTGGCCCAGCCTTTCCTCCTGAAGTGCTTTGTCATTTGTTTGCAATGTGCTTGCAGGCAGGGAAGAACAGTTGAAAGGTGCAATTTGTTTTTGCTTCTGTAATTGTGAACTGTAAAACCAGGATTCCTCTCTGACACGGGGTCCAACTGAAACCAAAGGAAACAAGCCTGTTGACCTCAGTGGGCTTTGGATCCGGCCAGACAATCGGAATCCGAAATTCCTCATCTTTCCCTGTAGCACTCAGTGTGAACAGCCATTAATTCAGTGGGTTACCGCTCCCTCTGAATCAAGTTTACAGAACGAGGACTCCGAGATGTACATAGCTCTTCCTTTAAACTAAAACAATATTGAATATATTTTAGTGATTCTACAACAAATTAAGAATGGACCTTATGTTTCAGAGTTTTTAGAACAATTTCCTGCAGATCAAGTTCAATGAATTTCTATGGCTTAGGAATTCTATTTAACTAGGTGCATAACAAAAATGTAAAAGCTCTGTTAGAAGCTCTCTTCTTCAGCTTTATTTACTGTGCAAAGCTGCTCTACAGTTCTCCCCACTTGGTGCTGTGCTTGATGTTGCCTCAATTGCCTTGCAATTGAGCTACATGAAGTAGACATATTTGTTAGAAATGTCTTCTGATAGTCTAGGCAAAAATTAAATTTTCATTTGCACCTCTGGCATTATTCTAAATTCCTCCATGTCTCTGTTGTCACTGTTATTTCAGAAATAACTGGTCATTGCATCCTGCTTTCTTTTCCTCCCTGGCAACTTACACAGACAAGGTTATTTTGATCTTTTCCCTATGCCAAACCCTCAACTTCTCAAACTGCCTCATTATTTTTTTCTGAGCTCTTTTAAGCTTTTCCACATTTCAAAATATAAGTTTTGCTTACTGCTAGAGAAATATTGCTTAATTTTGGGAAAAAGTAATTTTCTGTTTTGGTTAAGGATATTGAGCAATGTTTACATTATTTTGCACCCACATGCACACGCAGATACACACATACTTGTAAACATTATCTGTTATTCATAAGCAGAAAAGAAGCTAAACTACTGCTTAAGCTCAGAAATATTTGTCATGAGATAAATACTACTCACTATGGAAAACAAGAAGTTATATTTTATACTATTTCACTTGTGTATCTATGTATCTTTTTTACGACAGCCGAATATCAGATTCAAAGATGACTCTACTTACTACTGTCACTACTGGTAATAACAAAATAAATCCATGAATTAAAATCTGCTGTGAATTAGTATTTTGGCTGAGGCACCTGTCCAAGTTTCTGAGTTGTCTAATATCAGAAGTGTAATCTGTTTTCTTCTATACTATTCTTATCAACGGTACATAAGAAGGCAGCTAAGAAAAAAACCACATAACTCAAATATGCTGAAAACGCAACAAAACAGCATTTCTTTTCCGGTATGAATCACACATATTAGAAAAGAATAAAGATGAATTCAAGAACACTGAACACCCTTGAACCAAAAAGTCATCAAACATTTCACTATCTTCAGACTACAGTTACAAACCTTCTATTAGCATCTTCTGTATCTCCACACAAGCACACTCTTCTCTGCAGCATCCATAACTTATTCTTACACAAAGTACCACCGCAGCTGATGAAACTGTCTCTCCAGTACAGAAAGGACCCTCTAAACAGCCATTAATATTTAGCTATTTAAAAGCTTCTGCCAGTTAGGCTTACTTACAGGATTTACAGCGCTGCCTCCTATTGTACTTCACTAGCTCTCCAAAATAACTCTACCTGGTGAGAGGCAGATTATTTCAGCGCTATGTCTATGCATAAAGCAAACCACATGCCACGGCAACACCTAGAAGAGGGTGGGGGAAGTTTTCGACAGAGAGGCGTGACTAGAAAATGTAGCAATCGGCTCAGTTACACGTCAGGATTGACTTGTTTATTTTTCAAGCCGAGCTCAGTCAGAAATCAAAGGCATCTGAGCCACGATAGATTTTCTGTGGAAAAGCCAGATAAACACATATTAGAAAAGCTGATGTAATGAGTAGGCTCAGTTTATTTTTTTTTCCTTCCTAAATTAAGAAATAATTTCAATGCTTAGATTCTAGAGCAAAGCTTAGACCTTCGCTTGTGCACCAGCCTTCTTGCTGCATATGAGTTAAAGAGCCCTTGAAATCCGATTCTCAGCCACACAAGTCCCCTTTACTCCACAATGTTGGTGTATCCAGCGTAAAAGGCATTACCAGCTCACAGGAGAGAGGAGGGACCAGATGACACGTACTGAGCAGTGTTAAAACTTGGCTTTTTTTTTTTTTTCAATGCTGCGTTGCTATGTAGGAGCATTGTTACCAGTAAATATCCACAAAGCTAACCTCACCACCTCTATTCAAACCTCTCCTTAAATCTCTTTGCTTTGATACAAACACTCCACAATGGCAGACTGCTGTGCTACAAGACCTACATATCAGACTAATCATCATTTCTTTAAAGCCTTGCATTCCCCATCATTGTTTATTACAGATGTTCCTTGTTTTCAGTCATTCCACCCACGAGCCACAGGCATGGACCAGAACACCAGCCTGAGACTCACAGAGTGAAAATCAGCTCTTTGTGCCAAAGATCTCGCAGCTTCATACTTAGATTTCACAGCACTGCACAACTCACCTTTGATTGACAGTTCCAAGCATTACCCTAAGATACACAGAAAAATAATCATATTTCACTCGAGTGTTGCCAACATACAGGACCACACAGGGCAAAAGTTAGGGGAGAACCAGCCTAACTAGCCCGAGCATAGCCCCCCTGTTGCCTCTGAACAGCAGAGGTGGCAAGGGAGAAAGAAGCTCTTCAAACAGCAGCTCCAGCACGTGAGACCATCTTTGGTTCAGATCCAGTAGCAACCAAACCCTGACGAAGCGCAGCAGACAAAAGCTCTGGAGAGCCACCCTGTTTGCCCGGCCAGAGCTGAAGCTGCAGCTTTGCCTCTGGGCTGCCTCTGGGCTAGAAATGGTGGGAACGGAAGCAGCCTGGGGCCCACGTGCTCTGCCCTGGCCTGGGAAAGCTTTGCTTTCCTCCTGCACCACAGGGCACCAGAGCCCCATGCGCCTGACACCTTGGCTTCTTGAGAGGGAATTAAATAGGATGCAGCAGCTGCTATGTCCAGGGGCTTTCATGCACTTAAAGCTTTCATTCTGAACCTGTGCAAAATAGATTTATCCAAGAGACTTTACCTATTACTTGTCACTTAGTCCTCATTCTTCTGACACAGAACAATCTGTCATTACATGACCAAGTAAAATCCCAGTTTTCCTGGTGAGGTGAAAGGCATGAGACTGGAAAATTAATTTTAACACAGGTTTCTAAGCAAAACATGGAACAATTCATAGACTTTTAAAAGCTGGAAATAATGTATGTTCCGATTAGAGCTCACCGTGGTTGCTTCTGAGTCTGGTTTTTCCTTGATTTTCTAAAGGAGAAAAGCCAAGCAAAAGGTGATCTGAACCCCAGAAAGGATGCTGAAGTGTTCTTTTGTGCTTGAGGATTTGTGCGGGATGACATTTTGAATTCTGTTTGATCTAAAAATATTAGAAAAAAATCTGTTTTATTTCAAGTTCTTACTAAATACAGTATTAAAATATATATTAAAAAGTTATGTCTTCATGAACAATTTCCTTTTGCTTACCTTTTATGCCAGGAAAATCCAGTTTTATTGACATTTCTGGACAGACTATGTGACATGCTGGTTTATAATGACTAACTAGAAGACTAAGAGAAACACAAACAGGTCTAGAGTTCCAAAAAGTATTATTGGGTTTGGGTGATGCATGTGAGATAAATGAGGCTGATATTCAGAAAGTAATCAACACTCAACCATTTGAAAACCAGAATCGCTTTAAAATATAGGCACCCACAATTATTAGTCACTTTATTTTCACCTTTGTAAGAAATAAATATGTAAAGGGTGAGTGTCACGAGGATGGAGCCAGGCTCTTCTCAGTGACAACAAACAGTAAGACAAGGGGTAATGGGTTCAAGCTGGAACACAAGAGGTTCCACTTAAATTTGAGGAGAAACTTCTTCTAAGTGAGGGTGACAGAGCACTGGAACAGGCTGCCCAGGGAGGTTGTGGAGTCTCCTTCTCTGGAGACATTCAAAACTCACCTGGACACCTTCCTGTGCAGCCTCATCTGGGTGTCCCTGCTCCAGCAGGGGGATTGGACTAGATAATATTTTGAGGTCACTTCCAATCCCTAACATTCTGTGATTCTGTGGTTTTGTGAAATATAAAGATGACAGCCCTGAATATACAATGGTTTAATAGACTGTAATGTAACCACTTAACAGGAATTCAGACTAAAGTGTCTTCTGTATCATACAATTCTTTATGATGAGATTCCCATGGCCATGGGAATACATTTTTTCTGCAACAAACTGCGTATCAGAACTGGTTTTTTAAATGCAAAATAACAGGAATTATTTATTTGGAAAGGTTACGATTTGACTGCTTCAAACAGAACATAAACCCATTCTGCCTGTAAAAGCACCTGGCAATCTGTGTGAAGGAGAGAACGAGTATTGCTTGTAGATTCGGGAAAGAAACTGCTCTGTTTGCTATTAAAACATGTCATAGAAAACAAATGACACAAGGAAACAAGACTTCACCCGGGTATAAGGCACTGTATCCTTTACTTTTTCCCCCATGACATGCATGAAACAATACCAGAGCCTGAAAACAGCTTATCCAGTGACTGTGGGAGAAAGCAACTCCAGAAAAGAGAGCAAAATGTCACCGATAACAATAGCAAGGGGCAGTATTTTGGACCTAGTTCAACATGAAGTGAATAATTCTTGTTATGTGATTTAAATCCCAGTTCAGTGACAACCACTGTGTATTACAAAATGCTGCATCGTTTACCCCTTTCAGAGCCTAACCTCCTGACGGCATTGTTTGACTTGACAATGAAGGTGACATCAGGAGAGTCCTAGCACATAGCCAGGATGGTCTGAGATATGGACAGAGCAAGGCTTGTGGGTAGAAGCAGTACCTTTTATTAAACCAACCTATACAGCTGGAAATATCAGACAAACCTCTGAGGCACACAATCCCTTCTTCAGATCTGAAACACAAACAGCAGCTTTCGAAATTAAATACCAGAAAACAATCGCACAGAGTTTAGTTAGCTAATGTGTCAATCAGACCACTTCTGAAAGAGCAAAATAGTAGAGAGCTGTGGCCTAGATGGGATGTTGGGGAAAAATGGGCAGGAAATACAGAGATCTGCCTGTAGTTTTAGGAAAATTTTTAGGGTTTCACTTTTCTTCTGAAATACATGACTTTGCTTCTAGTTGCAATGAAGCACAAATAAGAAGAGCTCAATGAAAAACATGCAGAAATGTGAATGGAATAAAAGCATATATTATGCAAGAAAACTATGCGGATGTAAGATGAAAAAGATGGTACAGAATGCCATGTTTGGTATAGAGACAACATGTTTCTTGTGCATGTTCATTTCGGATGGGGAACAGAACCTCCGAAATTAGATCTCCAGAAGCTGCTTCCTGCTCAGCCCAGCTTTCCCGACTTGGCCACCCGCCCTGATAATCAGCACTGGTGTGCCTTTGGCCCACTGTTACCAGGATAACTTTTTCCACTGGTACAGTCAAACCTCTCTCGCCCAAACCCAGATTTCCATCTTATTCCAAATGTCATTTAGGTGCTTCTAATTTCTTTAAGAAAATTAGGTAAAACAGAAACAGTTTTTATACAAAATAAACATTACTGCTTTGATTAGGAAACGACCACTGTATTTACTATATGTACAGCAACTTCATCTTGATTAAGAAATAAGTTTTTTACAGTGAGGACAATAAATCACTGGAACAACCTCCTCAGGGATGTGGTGGAGTCCCCATCACTGGAGGTTTACAAGATGTGAACGGACAAGGTACTGGATTAAATTGTCCAGGCTCCCTTTCCCATGAAAGGTTGGACATAGAATCATAGAAGAGTTTGGATTGGAAGGGACCTTCAAAGCTCATCCAGTCCAACCCACCTGCAATGAGCAGGGACATCTTCAACTAGATCAGGTTGCTCAGAGCCCTGTCCAGCCTGGCCTTGAATGTCTCCAGGGTTAGGGCATCTACCACCTCTCCGGGCAACCTGGGCCAGTGTTTTACCACCCTCACTGTAAAAAAATTCTTCCTCATGTCTATCCTGAATCATAATAATTTTGAAAATATATCTTTGCTAAAACTCTGACCTGAGAAGAAACTCAATGCAATTTCAGAAACTTCTTAGCCATTACACTCTGAAATGCTCTAAGACATTGGTTCTGTGACCACGATCATGTAGACAAGGAAATGGAAAAATGCAACTCACTGGTGGTTTTGCTCTTCTTTAGCTGATGCTCTAATGGTGGTTTTAGCATTCTATTGACATCACTGTAATTCTGAAATTTTTTTCTTTGTATTTCTTCAAACCATTCTCCAGTCACTCCCTGAAGCCCTGTTTCAGACTTCTTTCTCTTCAGAAGTTTGCTAGAAAGGAAAAAAAAAAAGCAACATTTATTTTAAAGCCATTTCAGAAACTACAGGCACATAATTAGAAACTCTCCCTGTTGTTCATTTAGGTACTTATGGTGTATTTCTACATATAATTACTTTTTAAAATATACAGTGGGACACAGTACATTCATAGCAATCACATAAAAATTCCAGCGACAGCAGAGCTCTCTAGTCTAACAATGAGATTATGTGACCAGGTTAAGTG
Source organism: Pampusana beccarii (assembly GCA_013399365.1). NCBI lineage: Eukaryota > Metazoa > Chordata > Aves > Columbiformes > Columbidae > Pampusana > Pampusana beccarii. The sequence continues at coordinate 81,490 of VWYH01009029.1, forward strand.
GACAACTCATGTGCTTGCATTATTCTGTGCCTTGAAGAAGTGCATCCTTTTTCCTCGCCAAAATAAGGTAATAATTCACAAGCATTATAAAGCTAATTGAAAGTAAGATTAAGCTGAGCCAATAATCAACTTAGAATAAATAATACTCTAACAAAACAGTTCTTGAAGTATTTATCCACTCATTTAAGCAGAAGCAATAAGATTATTCTGATTTTCAAGAGGAAGCTCAATGAGGCCCTCACAGTGAGGTGTCCACCACACATTTTCTATGTAAAGGAGAATAACAAATTGTGAATTCAGCCAATATGTATTAATGCAACGTGTTCAATGCGTTCATCGCATTTTCCTCTTTCCTTGCTGCATAGTGGTTCTGTCTGTGTTTATTATGTATGGAAGCAACTAATAACGAATATGAATGTTCTGCCATGCAGAGGGGAAGGCTCAACAAGCTACACACGTGTCTGCAACTAAAAAACCTGTTTAGTAGCAAGTTCAGGTTTCAGACCAAAGGGTCACAGGAGTGAATTGTTTATCTGGACATAAAAGACAAAGGTGCAGTTTCAAAGGAGTCAGAATAGTGCACTGGACATACAAAGTTACTTGTTTTCAAGTGACATTACACAAATGCCTAAAGCACAGATGTAAATGCAGCAAATCCACACCCCAGCTGATTCTGATGGCAACAGAACAAGAATTTGTGCACAGCCTGGAGATGTAACACCAGTGTTTTAGCAAGGCTTTCATGGAGATCTTCCACCTTAATCACTGGTAAAACCCGTGTCTAGCAATACAGATGCTCTCAGAGAACATAAGTTATTTCAGTTATCAATTTAAATAAACCCTAATACTCTCTGAGACAACATTACTTCAAAAAACAAACTTAAAATTAAATATCTAGTCTGGAAATAGACGTGTTTCCATCTGGAATCGATACAGGGTACGTTGTCCACCTGGTGACACCTGAAGGACAGGAGGGCAGGAGAGAGACATTTTTGGTAAATGAGTGAGTATTTCCCTTGAAGGAGATTACCCAGACACACGCACAAGTACGAACCATTCGAAATAAACTTATTACAAAGGCAAAAATGTTAATCACCACGGATAGAACCGCAGCACGGGAGTGGCTGAACTCGAACGCCACACGGAGCCCAGCCCGGCAGGGACAGGGGCAGGAGGAGGCGCCAACCGAGTGCTCTCAAGCGCCAGCCCCATGACCTCACTCTGCGGGCCCAGCGAAGGGCCCGGGCTGCCCGGAGGGGCGGCCGCGGCCCCGGGCATGGGGTGTGCGGGGAGCGGCTGCCCGGAAAGCAGGCCCCGGCAGCTCTGCCGAGGGCCCGGCCCGTACCGCCCGGCCCTGTGCCCTTCGAACACCCGAGCGGGCGGCGGGGCCCGGGCGCCACCTGGCGGCAGCAGCCGCGCCCGTGCCTGCGCCGGCGGGGCCCGGGGAACCGGCACCGCTTACCCTTGGATATCGGCTTCACATTTACCCGTTCCAGAGAGAAGGAAAAATATGAAAAGCTACACTTGCCCTAACATCGACCATATAGGGCGTCGCGTGAATGTGCCTCTCACTGAAAAATGTATTAAAAATCTCGCACAGACATTGACACGAATATTTAAACACGATGAAGTCTTTACTGCTGCATGTTAGGCATTATCAGTAATCATTATCTGTGAATGTGCTGCTTTTGAATGATGCTGTCATTCCCAATTCATGATATAAACCCTTTAAATTGCTTGTGGATATTTGTATTTACACACACATGCAGGCCCATATATTAAACCCTATATAGTTATGTGAGTATCGAATAATAACATGATACATAATACGTAATTGCAATATTGCATGACTATTAAATATTCCTCATTTGCCATGACTCCCAGCCAATCCACATCATTTCCCTATATACCTGCTCTGTCAAGTCTACCTGCCCCCTCATGATACTAATGAATGACAGTTGTGAACTAGAAGGAAAGCCCATCTCAAGAAACAATTACAGCAGAAGATGGTATCTGCAGTCAGTATTGCAAGGAACTTGCCTTTGAGGCAGTGCTATTGTTGCTTGGATTGCAAATGATATATTGAGACACTGCTCCGTAGGAGTGTCGAAACACCTAATGCCCTCTAAACCAGACATACTAAGCCTGCTCCCTTGTCTGTTTCATCCATCCTTCCTCCTTGTTTCTCCACAGCCCCTCTGGAAACTCGGAGCCACTTCCTTTTGAGAGGAGACAACATCACTGTCACTGGGAATAGTATCCGTAAGCTGTTGCAGGATTAAGGGCAACTCCACTCCCAGGATAACTTGCAGGAGGCTGCTCCACGAGCCAGAGCAGGCAGCAATCCAAAATGACCTCACAGGCTCCACCTTGTTAGCTTTTCCCATCCATTATGCCACACAGCATCTAAACTAATGAATCACTCAGGAGCAATTCCTTTGCACTGTTTTTAAAACCATTTCTTCCTTATTGGCACAAGGATGTCCCAGTATTTCTTATACAGACATCTCCGGGGAAAAGTTAACCTAATGTTTGGGAGTACTAGACTTTCATGTGGGTTATCATACATATTGTGAAAAGAGCTGTAGCCTACCCTGCCACTTCCTGTTAGGATAATAAGGAGCTTTAATTGCTACTGTAAGAGGAAAGGTATTTTCTCTATCATCTTCATCCTGAATACAAAACAGGAGACAGATGTGTAAGGCAGTAGAAACTGGGTTGCCAAATAGGACGTCTGGGGACATCTCTGCTGTTTGCAAAGGAAAGAGGACCCAATCCCACTTCTGTTAAAGCAGAAATTGTGATTCCTATTGATTTCAGCAGAAGCAGGATTTGGCTGTGAATGGCTCTTACCACACACCTCACAAGAGAGCAGACATGCAGCAACCACCAAGCCCGAGGAATTGCACTGGATGGAGGATAAGCAGATCAGTATTTGCTCATTGCATCAAAGCTCTCATTGTCTGAGAAGACAAGGCTGAAAGTATTGCAAATAAAAAGTGCCAAAAACATCAGATAAAAACTACAGCAGGACAGATAACTTGTAAAAAATAATTGCGTAAAACAAGCTTATGTCTTTACTCTGTTTATATTCCTTAACCTGTCAGTGAGAAAAGGCTAGAGATGTTAAAAAATAGTGCCTGATGAACCAGTTCTTTCCTCATTTTTTTGCTTCAACTTATCACCTTCCCATGGCTTTATACATTATACTGTACTGGTGAACTGTGCACCTCTATCATTTCTACGGACAGTTAATTTTCTAGAAAACTCTGGTCACAGCCACGGGTAGCTCTAAAACACATAGGCAAGAATATTTTCTTATAGTTGCTTTTAATTTTATAAAAATGATTTAAAGACATACTTTTGAGTTATCATTGTATTAAAAAAAGGAGGGAGGGAAAGAAATATTTCTGACAATATCAAAGACTACCACAGCCAAAGTAATTTGAAAAAAAATATTATCTGCTATTTCATATAAACACGTAATAGCAACAACAACAACATTCTGTTTTCCAAGGTACCAGAAAAGCTCCTGTGGCAGCTTAATCCTACCGGGAAGAAAAATAATGATATGCAGAGCCAAGATACTCTTTCCTAACATGTCAGACACACAATAGCTCTGTTTTCTAAGGCAGTCTTTATTCTAAGTAGCTGCTGTATTTTTACTCACATTAAAGCAACCTTTTGTTTATTTTTCTTTCTTGATGTTTTCTGTTTGGCTAATGTCAACAAACCATGTCAGCTTCATTATTACATGTAAAACATTATGCAGAAGTAGGTGAATCAGAGAGGAAAACTGACTTCCATGTTTTGGTTGCACACACTACGAGACAACATAAAAAGACCTAACTGAAAATGCACTTACCTTTTCTTTGGCTTTTGTACTTATAAAATCAAGCATTTCTGCAGGAAGCCTCTGAAAAATCAAGACTCTCTATTTTGATGAAGAAAATGTTGTTTTGGCAATAATGCTTGAATCTAACCTACTAGGTTGTTGCTAATCAACCACTCAGATTTAATTTTCTCTTCCCCCCAAATACTAGCTTTCCAGCTAAGTGTTCATCGTTTTTATTATTACTACTGCTGCTCTCATTTTTGTTATTATGTACTGATTTTTATAACGCCTATTAACCCACTGAGTTGCCTTCAGAAGACTTATTTGTCTGAGTATATGACCAATAAAAGCAAATATGTGTATGGACAAAGAGGATATGTGTCACAACAAGGAAAACCAAAGAGCGTGTCAGCTCAGTGTTTCTTCCTGCCCATGACCCGTATACCGATAAATGTAACGGAAGGACTTTCACTGTCCTGAACAGGTGTCAGGTCAGGCTGCTGGAGAGTCATCTACTGGTGACACCCCTGGATGGGGTAACTGGAAGTGCCAAGGAAGGTTCACCTGAAGGACAGGAAACAGTTCACAGCCCAGCGCTGGCTGAACTGTGTGGGACAGTTTTCAATCTTACTTTGACAGGTGCATCAAGTTGCCAGCTCACAATTATCCCCAAATATTTAGATCACAGAAATCTGCAAAAGCAGGAGATGGAAGCGAGGAGAAAGTGAAAAGGCAATTAATGCTCTCCAATTTTTCCTTCCAGACTGTGCATTCAATAGGCAGAAGTACTTTAAATACAAAGATATGACTTTCTGCACATGATTTTGATACCCACCCTGTAGTACCCTTTCAAGTAGCAAGTGGGGCTACTTAAGCAGACAGCTGCAAACAGTAAATGTCATTTTTTCCCGATAACACTTTTCTCACAGTAGACATCAGATTCACACATTAAGTCCTGTCATATGTGTGAGGGACACAGGCAGGGAGTATATGAATTAAAGGCAGAACATCTTTTCTGCTCTTGCTGAAGTTCTACCCTGTCTGCTTGGGGAAAATCCTTCCATTTCCACCTCTCTTCTTTCTAATTAAAAAGTAGAAAAAACCACAAAACCTGACACTATTACACTACCTCTATTCAGTAGATTTGTTATTTTAAATTAAAGCTGATCACCTGCTTTGAGATAGCCTTATACAGTGGCAATGTGTACATTCATTACACACAATCCACGGAGACACTGAGACTATCAGGTTACAGGAAACATTCTTGTTGGACTCCTACTGTGCACTGAAAACTACTTTCCACTCTATAACTCACAATGTCTTACGTGTCTATAATTTTTTAACTTAAGCACCTTCTGTACAGTGGCTAAAAGTTACCTCTATTATTTGCCAAATCATTAACTTCTCATATTAAACTCTATGAAATTAATATACCACAGATGACTTACTCCAGCTGCTGTTTTCCTTCATCAAGTCCAACGCTCCATTTCTCCTTGAAGCTTTTGCCTGTTCCCCTGGGCAAGAGCACAGACTTACACTTCTCCTTTGAAACAGAAAACTAGGAAATGTTGGAACGGCAAGGACGGGGCTCATTCTCACGCTGGCCACATAACTCCTCCTTGCTCTGGCAGCTCAGGAATCCGAAGTTGTCAGTTAAAGCTCAGAAATCAGGAGCTCAATGACTGTCTTCATAAAGTTAAGTTTTTAAAGCACAGAGCATTGAAAACTGAAATCATGGGAGCTGAGGGTGATCAATCACCCGCCTCAAGCTGTAGCAAGGCCTCAAAACGTTACTTTTAACACGAAACTATTTCTTTAGCAGCTACCCTGGGTTCACAGTGAAAACATGATTTCAGCCCTGCTGGAACAAATAGAAAAGGCCGTAAGTATATATCTTTTAATTGATTCTACACATACTTAGAATATGAAAGCTTTTAGTCCTTTGGTCAACAAGAGTGAATGAGGTCAAATACCGCTAGTAATTTCACAGCTCTCCAGTTTGGGCTGATTCTCTGCCATTTCCTCTACAGTGCGTGCGAAACAAAGGAAAGCTCCACTCTGAGAATGTCTTACAGATTATTTACAGTCTCTCTGTACAGACTGTGAATGACAGGTCAAAAAAAAGGGTGTTACTTTATTGTGCTGTCAACACTCACAAGCTACCTACCAATATTACATGGTAATAACAAAACAAACCCATGATGCAATGGAAAGGAAAGCTACCTATCATTTTTAAAGTGTGCCACATAGCTTCTAAATGTATTAATTAATATCTCTAATGAGATTACATCATTAATAGGAATTCTCATTAGCATTAATAGATGCTAACAGGAGCAGCGGATATAATTCTCCATGCAAATATTCTGATTTGTTTGCAGGGATAGATGTAGTCTCAATCCAAAAACATCACATGACAGGAGTAAGTTTTGGGCTACTGAATTTCTGTACCGGAAAAGTCTTACATGGAAATACAGATGTATACTGTGTGTGCCACATGATGGGCTGGAAGCCTGGGGATCAGGTCTTCCTAGGTCTCCCAGTACATCTGAAGCTAATGATTAACAGCAGACATATTTACTCTTCCAGGGTAGAGCTGGTAGTTGATTGTGAGACCTTTTATAAACATAGATAGCATGCAAAGAGACAGCCATCTATGCAAGTAATTTATAGTTCAGCCATATATGATGAATTTAACTGCTTTACAAAGACATACAAACCAGATGCTACTCCTCATGGTATTGTACGACTTTCTTTATGCAAAACCTTTCCTCGGTAACAATACAAGGGGAAAACAAGAAAATAGACGCAGGTCAGGTGAGAACTCTGAATGAGGGGAATTGGTTTCAAATGAAGACCAAGGTCCCATCTCTGCAAGCAGGTTTGTGTATGACAGCCCATGAGTCTGGACAGAGCTCTGAAACTGAGAGGCTCCAAATGGGCCTAGACATCTGTGTACTTTTTTCATCTGGAAATACAATGCTTCTATACATGTATATAGCATATACAGATCTTCTGCTGTAGCAGCTTAGAATCTCATAATTTATCACAATTATTCCACCGGAAATAGAAATATTACAGTGTAATAATAGTTCTAAATATAAAAACAGACTGCAGAGGCCCCCAGCCATACTACTACAGCTTTGCTGGACTGCAGCTCTCTGCACTCATGCCCCAATATCTAGAAATTCGAAGATCCAGCAAGCAGAAGTATTGCAGTTCCTCGACTATTACAATCACAAATTAAACTGTGTGCAACTTATATGCAATAAAGTGCAAATAGATTGCACTTTTCATCACTTACTCTTAGCTTTTGTTTCGTGGTTTCGATGTGTTTTGTCACAGTTAGCATGGTTCCAGTACATATATCTATATGTTTTTTGAGATAAGACTGATAAAAAGAATATAGTTTCTGGTAGTCTAAAATGCAGGCATTTAAATAGAGCTTGTTACATTTGGCAGTGTTAACATAATAATCTAGCTGCAAAGAAGGATTAGAAATATACTCCATGTGAATATTTAGATGTGCAAATCCTCTGGAAAAATTCCCAATTTTTCCCTACTTTCTTTAATGCATTTCTCACATGAAGTCTGTAGGTTGTGAAACTCTTCAGACTGTCAACTTCAGGGAATTAAGTCATTTTCAATTTAAAGCAAGCACAGGAAAGGCCAAACTGAGGTCAGTCCTTAGTCTGTGTTAAAACGACAGAACACAGAAGAAAATGGGGTCTCTGTCCCCAAAGCTAAAAACTCTGTGGGCCAAACTCCACTTGATTTCAAAGCTAGATTCAGAGAGCAAAAAGCTTTTAAAGGATGATTAATCCAGTATACATAAGCCACTGACAAAACCTAAATTTTAAAGACAAAAAGGAGAAGGATGCATGCAACATTTTTCAAATGGTGTCAAACAGAATCTGACACAAACCAAAGAATGTCAGCTGAAGTCTTTGACATACAGCCCAACAAGCTTTGCTCTCAGCTATTAGCCAGGTCTCTCCAAGAGCTACGTCTACAGGAGGTGCAAGTGCTGCATGTCAGATGGACCCAAGAATCTGATGTACCTCAGGGACCAAAACCAGCAAAACTCCAGCATCTTGGGCTTCACCAAGGAAAGCATATGCTGCAGGCTTTGACGGGATTACAAGACACACATAACCCCACACGCCACTAGAGCACAACTGTATCAGTACCATGGGAGATACCAGACCCTCTGAACAGGAATCTGACACGTTCCTGTGTAAGACTTTTTGACTTCTTGGTATAACCAAATTAGTATTTCTGAAATACGTGCAAGGACTTGAAGGTGGTGGGACACAGACCGTGTGTAGAAGATGTCAGCACCTGAAAACGTTTCTGGGGTGCTTCCAAGTGTGCTCACTGCAGACTGATATCCATTCCTCTCCTTACAGCAGTAACGGGCAGTGCATGTTACACTTCACTGGTGTTACCTCCCAGAGGCCCAGAAAATCTACTGCACATGCCACTGGCATTACAAACAACTTTTAACAGACATATATGGAGGTGTATTAAGGACATATAGATGAGGTTCTTAGGGACATGGTTTAGAGGTGGACTTGGCAGTGCTAGGTGAACAGTTGGACTAAATTATCTTAAAAGTCTTTTCCAAACAAAACTATTCTATGATTCTATACAGGAGAGCTGAGCTAAAGTGAGAATGACCATACTTTGCTGATGTTTTCAGCACTTCAGAGAGTTCTCTTCTCCATGCATTTCCATGGCTCTTTTCTTGCTTAGTATGGGAAGCTGTCTTCTTCCACCTGATAGCCATTTCCCATTCCTACTAATGTCAATTATTAACTTCTGCACTTGAATTGTGGAGGAGACAGAGGGTGTTGAGAACATAGAGACATTACCATCGGAAAGGTCAAACTTGTGAGGTGCACAGACTTCCTACAAGGTGCACAAGTTCTTAACTGGGTCACAACTTCACAGAAAAGCTAACAAAATTGGACTATTCTGTATTAGCTATTCCACAATAACTGCCCATATTGACTGTCTACTCAGTAGTTAATGCTTGCTTGTACTGCTGTACCTGACCTATTTATTCTTGATGCCTGGTCAATTTCTCCATATAGGCCAAGCCCAAATAATTATAATTTTGCCATTAAGCTTAGACTTAGAAAATGTCTACCCATGGGCTTTACAGTAAGCCTTGGCTTAAATCTCATCAGCTTCAAAAAGTAGACTTAGAAAATGTCTACCCATGGGCTTTACAGTAAGCCTTGGCTTAAATCTCATCAGCTTCAAAAAGTATCTTATTTTTGGCAGACCTAGTGACATCAGAAAACGGGCTAGATAATAATAATAACAATAATAATAATCATTATGATTTTAATTTTTACAGTATTTTGTCACTTGAAAATGTGAATATTAGTTTGAACACTGGCACAAGCACTCCACTTGAATGAGCATTGGTGAAAATGCCCTGAGTGTGTTCTTCCTGCTCCTGAGGGTTTGGGTGCCCAGGCCCAGCTTGGGAAGAGCAGAGCTGGTGGCCTTGGAGAAAGCTGCCATGAAGACAGCCAGAAGCCTCAGCAAGGGCCACCCCCCTTGCCCTGGGAGCTGCTGTTGAACAGGGGCTGTGCCCCTGGGCCTTGCCCCAGCTGCAGCACCAGGCATGTCCCAGCTGTGCCTGTGCACGGTCAGTCCCACATTGATCCGCGCCTTGACCACCCGACCGATGTCCCAACCCGGCCTCAGCCCGGCCACACCACCACTGGCCTGCTCAGCCAGCACAGGGCCATGGCTGACAATGGCCACTGTCACCAGGCCTGAGACTCACAAGACTTCATGGTTTGACCTTGGCCCTGCATGATCGCCACAGGCCTGCCCCATGAGGCCTTGCCCTGCCAGCCCCATGGGGAGCCCCTGTGACCCCAATAATGTGAAGAAAGAAGAGGAGCATTCAGTGCACTGCTAGACAGGCTCTTCCAAACACACCTCAAAAGGTGCTTCTGAGTCTCCTTCTGCCCCCTCACATACTGTAGAAAACACCCTGATCTCAAACACAAAGACGTGCAGAGCTTTCCATTAACACTGAAATCAGTTTACTATGAAAAGACAAGATCAAAGAGCTGGCAGCAATGCTGGTCCAGACTCTGCTCTGTAGACTAAAACTGGAGTTACACCACAGACTTCAGTTTAGTTAGCCCAGATACACAGGGATAAAACCAAAACAAAAAATGGCACACCAAGCTGCGCTCACCTGCCCCAGGAGTTACCACCCGCTCTTCATCAGTTCACGTGAAGCCCCAGTCCTTGACTCCAGGCCCCATCACAAGATAGAATTATTAAAACACAGTGATGAGGAAAAAACTTGATATGCAACTTAACTGATTGCCTTTGGTTTACAGTATACCCACTTGAACAAGGGGAGTCCCAAAGTGGGATTATTTATGACAGTAATTGTTTATCACACCTAGTAAAGGTTTTAAAAATCACAGTCTTCCCTGCCATTTTTGCTTCTATTTACACTTCTTTAGCATATTAGTGCTTCAGGGCTTCAAGGACCTGTTTTCGTAAGTGTTTACAAACCACTAAACATGCTAGTGCCATGGTATCCGTAGTAAATAATAATAGTATCTCCTCCACAAACAAGACACTATAGAGCACCTGTGTTCTGAAACATCCCGGGTGGAGTATCTCTTATGAAAGAATTTCTTTATTAATGCTTTGTTCAAGGAGGGAGCTCCACTGAACAACAACATACCCCAGTGGTGCTGTCCTGGTATCCTGCTCTCCGCACCCATGCAGCTTATGGGTATTTTGGGGTTGATCGTAAAAATTATTTGTAATTATAAGATGTCTAGATTATAAGATGTCTAGATCTCTAATACCCAAGAAGTTATTCTTAGCCTCCAAGAGGCTGCGAGAGGATCAACAGTATTACTTCTGCAAATATGACGAAATAAAGGGTGCAATGTCAGACCCCTCAAATGGTAAGCAAGACAAAACGAAGCACTAAGAGGGCACTGAGTACAGCTGCACCTCTGTAACAAATGCCTTCCAAGGTCACGAGTATGGGAAAAGGCAAAAAGCTACATTCCCTATGCAGCATTTTATTCCCACCTTGTATTGTCATACCTGTGAGAGCAAATGTCAGTCCAGAGAATACAGTAAGGAATTACTTGCAATGAATGATGAACTCAGGAAACGATTGGCCATAGGGCAGTAAGAACAATTGTGTTCCTGTAACAAATAACTACGTCCAAATGATGTGTTGTAGAGACAATCTAGAACAAAGTAAGGAAGGGGTTCATCTTTCCCACAAGAATCATATGTTGTTGATGGGTCACCAAGAGAGGCGCAGTGAGTGGTGCTGACTGTAGCTCCCAATTAATTTATTTTGCTTTCCATCTTTAAATTTGAGGATAAATCGAAACAAAGCTCTGCTTTGCTGTCATCTATTCTCATTGTCATAGATCTGTAAGAATAAATCTACTAAATAAAAAAGCAAAAGCATAAACCAACCTGGAAATAAACAAAACAAATTAAAGCAAATGGAATGAGTGCTCTTTTCTCCCAAAAGCTCAATTTCCCTTTCCTCTTTTTTTTTTTTTTAGCTCCTATTCATAAACAGTGGCTAATGCCCAAGATATGTTCTTGAGCTAGTAATCTTTCTTTTTTCCATTCTTCCTCTTGAAAAAAGAAAAAAATCCTTACACAATACAGGCATAGTTACTTCTCGAAACATGATCTAGCAGTTTAACTGCTATTCAGGGAGGTAGGTTCAGTGGCTTAGTCTCTCAGTTTTCAGTGTCTCATTTGAAGGCGAAGATAACAGTATTTCCCTTTTTCTCAAGGATTAATAAACTAAAATGGCACAAGGCTATTGTATGTAGTCATAATAGGGGCATTATATAAAGAAAATAAATCTCCCAAATAAAAGTTAATAATTAAAGAATTCAGAGCTATTCTGTGTTGTCATATGCAGGGACGGAAGTTGGACTCGATGATCCTTGTGGGTCCCTTCCAACTCAGGACATTCTACGAAAACATTCTACAAAATTCACCCATAGCTCTTCTGCATTTTCTCCCAACTGTCCATTTTCAGACAACCTGTGAATGTACCAGCTCCCTCTCCCCATGCCACAGCCCCCTACCTGTTGCCTCTTTTGAGTAGCTGGCTCTATGTCTCCTGGCTCCTCTCATCTCTGCTGCTTTGTCTGGTCCCTGGTGCTGTTTCAGTGGAGGTGCATCTCTGCACCCCCTGCTCGGGCACTCTAAGGCATCAGAGCCCCAAAGCTGACTGGAAAGAGACCTACTTGGGCACTGTCTGTCTCTCCACACTCTGCAGAGGGAGGAGCTGCCTCGGAGCTAAAAGGCAGCAACTCCTCCTCTGTGTCCCACATCTTCTTGCCCTATTGCTGCTGAGCCTTCCTACGGGGACTGCCCATCCCTCTGCTACCTGCCAGGCTCTGCAGTGCTGTCCTGAGGAGACTGGAAGAGGCCAGCCTCCCTTGTCACCCTGCCCATCAGCTTCTTGGAAAAAGGACAGGAAAGAGAAGCACCTACAGGTTTGTTAAGCCTTTGGGACCTGGGGCTCTGCATGCAAATATCAGTTGCCAATTCTTTTTTAATTTCTGTCCCCAGCAGCTGCAGAACAACACCTGAGAAAATGAGTTGGGTGCACCCTGAAGCCTTGAAACCAGAAGTCAAATAACACCTAGAATGTTTTAATGTCATGATTTCCAGGCCTATTTCATTATGTATGGAAATCTGACCTATGTTATTAATACCTATGCCTACAGCAAGCATTCACTGTGTCCTTATGGAAACTGAATTGTCAAGGAGCCATCTGAACATGATAGTGCCCTCTGACGATGCTGGATTCCTCCCTGTCTTCTCCTGGGAATCTAACTGTGATTGAAATATCTGGGAGAAGGAACTTTCTTCCACAACCATCTGCAAAATCATCAGTTTCATCCAGGCTTACTAAAATAGCATTTTGTAACTAAGTTGGACTTCTGTCTTAACATTGCAATTATTATTACGGAACAATGCATGTATATTGATATACAGAGCCTATATTCCATTTTTTCTCCCATGCTAACACTTATAATAAATGAGGTTTTTCCCAAGTTGGTATTATGAATGAGATTGGATTTGATGAACAACAAAGAATACTGAAGCTGGGTGTTACCCAAGTCCAAAACTGATGTGTATTTTTTCTTTTAAATTATTAAATGTGCAGCCACTAATTATTAAGTTTCTAAATTCTTTTCAGTGCATATGGCAATGAACAGTCACATGAGTTATACCAAAGCTGACTGTTGTTGCTTCTGTGAATATGTTTTGTGGGAGAAAAGAGCCAGGTGTGGTCGGTCTGCTGTTGCCAGTCCAAGGTACTGCTGAGAGCAGCCACAAGAGGGCACTGGAAAGGAGAAAGCAGGCAAAAAATGTGGTCCTGGGAATCAGCAGTCCAGGGCACACCAGGAGCTCGGCTGTCAGTAACTAGAACAAATGAAGGTCCAACAGCTCACACGGTTCATGCCTGCATAAAAGGAAAAGCAAAACTTGAAAGGCTTTCCCAACCAGGCACAGAGGTCTGAAGCCTGCCAAGGGAGCAGAGAAAGGGCTGCTGGTACCCAGAGGATGTGCTGGGGCATCAGGAGGAACAGGCAGGGACAGCAGAAAGTGGGGCCCATAGCTGCACAAATGTGCACGGCTGTCCACAAAGGTCAAACGATCCCATGCCACACAAAGGCTACAGAGAGAAAGAGAAAGGGAGGTGGAAGGGGGCTGTATAAAGCAACTAGCCTTTCCCTAAAGATGCGTTTAATTTCACAAAGGTGTGGGCTGTCTGGGTGAAGAGAGATCCAGTTCCAGTGTAGGAAAGCAGTAAGAAAAGAAAAAATAAAAAACATTTGTCTGAAGACATCATGGTTACTTAACTGATCTCAATGCATTTGAGGAGGAATTGGTCAGTATTTCATGCTGCACTGCAACACATTTGTGTTCATGTGAAAATCAGCTCCTCTGAACCATGATTGTAATTTGTTGGACAAGGTAAGTCATGCAGGATGGCAGGATTTATCTTTTGATCTTGTTTCTGATTTTGTCTTTCAAAATTAACTGATGTTAACATTTGCTTATGTGACAAATGCAACCTGTAAAAAGAGAGAAGCCCATTCCTGCTTTTTTGATTCCAGAGTTGTATCTGGGAATGGATTTCCACTTTTCATTTAATCCTTCAAGAGATTCGCAGACAGCTACGTGCTTGGTTGTATGACATCAAACAGCACACACAAGATGAGTGCAGTCATTAGACCCTGACTTGTGGTCTGCCAGCAAATACTCCGTTCCCTCTGTCAATCCAGTCCGGGTTGATCTCTACAGGGACATGCCATATTGTAAATAAAGATGATCACTGAACAAACTTGACCAGTGAGCCCACTTGTTATTATTGACATGTTCCCTGGCCGTGACCAGCTCAGACTAGCTCTTGCCAAAACTGTGATCAAGAGCAGTTCAGGGGACAATTCACTTCAGTGACTTTACGCAAAAAAGCAGTATTGATGAAACTGCTCCTTCCATTTCACAGCACCTCCTATACGTTTCATTTGGTTGACGGCATAAATCAAATAGGTTCAAAATCACACTTTGAAAACATTCCAGGAGTGGGCTGCCACAGTGCTCAGGCTTTATTTTAAAACTTTTGAACTGCAAAAAGTGTGTAGGAAGTTAATTATCCAAATAATTGTAATAAGAATGACAAAGAGCCAAGGGGGCAGGCATATGGGACCAAAAGGAACAAATGCAATTTTGTTTAGAGCCTCTGAAGCTCACTGTGGTCATATAGGAACTGCAAGATTTAGCCCTCCAGGGTGATCACTGTTATTACTTAGATTATAACAGCACAGGGCAACACCACACAGACTGAACCCATCTGGTCCTGATGGGAGTTCCCTGGCCTGAAGAGTTTACAGCCTAAATAAGACCAGGTAGACAAGTGGAGTGAGAAAGTACTTTTATTAGGCCCAAGACAGATGAAGAAAATTGCCCAAGGACACATACAAAGCCTTTGACAGATCTAGGAGTTCAACCTAGATTTCAGTATGGTGCCCTGAATCATGAACACTTCACCTATCTTCTAGATTTAAAGTAGACTCAGCAAAGCATCACCAGAAACGTCTTCTTATACTATATCCATTGTGACAGCTTTTGCATAAAGAGAGACCACTTTCTCTTGACAAAGTTCTAAGTACACAGATGGAGAAACAAATAGAAATTTGGGGGCAGGTGAAAGCCTTGAGTTCAAGAGCAGGCTATTTTTTCCCAAGCCCCTCTGCAGCATTGGAAGCCTCACTGCATTTGCTCCACTTTCAAAGCCTTAGCTAGAGTTTTAAACTTACAATTATTCAGCCACATAATTCTCCATATCCAGCAAAACATTATTCCTTTTTTTGGGGTCATAATAGGACACATGGAACAGAAATTAATCAAAGAAAGGTAATGCCAAAAGAAAGAAAATGCCAGACTTAACTCAGGCTGTGTTCACATGCTGCAGAAAACGAAGACATTTTGCTGGATGCAAGTCAGTGTTTACACATAATGTTTAACCATGCCCATCATAAAATCCACTTGACTGAAATAAAAATACACAGTACAAAAATCCACTTGACAGAAATGTTACTCATTAACATTCCTTCTAAATCTCACATGAAAGCATTACTTGTGAAAAGTAATGTGCCTACTTGAGAATCTGAAGGGACACTGCCTTCCACTTGCAAACTGCCCACAAGGTACCTCAAGTCTCATCTGGAGGAAGAAACTATAACCTTTAATAACAAATGGCTTATTTTCCAGCATATTTTTAATTATTTCCTTGGCTTTTGCTTTCAGTATCAACACAAATAGCTTTAGTGATTGCACACAGGGGACAGAAGAGCCAGAAACTAATTCGAGGCTGTTCTATTTCTTCACACAGCTCGTACAGATGTTTGACTGGCGCACCTGAATGTGGAGGGAATTCATTTAAGCTACTTGAAGCGGTCTTGTGAACAACGTTTCAGCCAGGTGAGTGCCTGGCTTGGTTTCCAAAAGCTGCCAGGATCGGCTCCGGGATCAGCCCGGGAGCCGAGGAGCCGCCGCGTTTCCCTGCAAGGTCCCGCACAACTTCCCCGCCACCGCTGTCTCCCCGGGTACCAGTGTTCAGCCTATAGCTCCTGCCAGCGACCCGCTGACAGCCACAGGTGGCCTCCTCCACCTCCTCCTCCTCGAGGAAGGAGAGGAGCCACGGGGAGCAGCAGCCGTGACTCAGAACCGTCTCTGTCACAACACGCGTTTCCCAAACGTTTCCATGCTGCAGATGCCCGGTCGGGCGGCCCCGCAGCAGCCAGCGCTGGCGAGAGGCTCCCGCTCTCTCCCGGTGCTCCGGCGGGACCGCAGGCTCCGCGCAGCCAGCCCGCCCCGCAAGCCCCGCTGCCCGGCTCCGCGCCTCACACCCGCGCGGGCGCGGCGGGCAGGGACGGGGTGTTTAAGCGGTACCTGACTCTGTCCTTCTCTGCCTGCCGGAGCTCCGAGTCTCTCTGCAGCACCCGAAAAATCGCCCTGGCTTCCTCCTCGTTTAAAAAACTGAGATCTGGCCCCTGAGGCGCTGCGGTCATGGCTTGCTTATTTTCGGGGGGGCGGGCGGAGGCGGGCGGGCAACGCTGACCCCCTCGGAGCCTGGAGCGACACCAGCATGGCCGGGCCCCGGGAGGAGCCGCGCACGCCGGCACCCGCGGGACGCGCTTCCCTCTGGACGGCGGGAGCCGGAGCCGCGGCCGCCCGGTACCGCACCGCCCCGCCGCGCGTTGGGCAACACCCTCCGGAGCGAGCGCGGCCCG
>VWYH01009029.1:98204-132886 GCA_013399365.1 Pampusana beccarii
CGCGGCGGAGCCGGTGGTTCGTTTGCGGCCGTGAGGCGGGTCCGCCGCCGAAGCGATCCCCGCAGCACCGGAGCGCGGCCCCTCGGCCGCCCGCCGCTGCGGGACCGCCGCCGGCAACGCCCGCGTTCTCCGTCCTGTCGCCGCTGGAGGACGTGCCTCTCGTCCTGCGGAGCGGGAGCACAGAGATAACTTTTCCACGGGAGAAGACTGGGGCAGTGTCTCGTACGTACGCTTCATTAAGGTTTCTTTAAGGTTTTCCCAAAGAAGTCCTTGACCTGAGCGTTATAACCGCATCTCAGCAGTAATTTCATCCTGGTTCCCTTCTGAAGGCTCTAATGCAACTCAGCTCCGTGCTGATGCTGGTGGGAGCAGCACAAACAAGTCTGTCTCTCCATAGTACATGCCTATCTGATGCACTGTACTAGTGGAATACTTAGTAAAATGTCCCTTGAATTTTTTCCATCAAAGAAGGGCTTTATTCAGAACCGAACTGCAGGTGTGAGCACAGCTGTATGGAGAAAGAAAATTAACCACATTTTTTGTTACATGAAAGCAAGTTGGTGGAAACAGCAGCACAGCAGCATGCAGTGACAGCAGGGCCGAGCTGCACACAGCTGCCTTCCTACCCCTCAGTGGGCTGACGTGAAAGAATGCTTCCCCACTGGGAAGTCATGGTGCAAGTGGAAATAAGGACCTTAGGGCTCAGTGGGAATAACAGGTTGCAGGAGGGTCCTTGTTTTGCTGTAGCTTCTTGCATAACTGGTCTGGCGCAAAGAGGAACTTGCCTGATTCCTGGTGACCAAACAACAAAAACAAGGCTATAAGACAACTTATTAAAATGCACTGAAAGCTATGAAGGATGATGATGTTTAGAAGATGTCAAGAAAAGGTGTCTCCCACAGAGAGAAGACACAGGGAAATTTTAATAGGGTTCAGGATATGCTTCTGGGTGAAGTCAAGCAGTTGGTTTCTAAAGTTGCAAGAGACATGGCCATCACTGGTGCATTAGAACCCTACAGATCTTCTCTCTTTGGATAAATGTCCCATCCTCCCCATTCTGTTGTGTTGAGCATAGCAGAGTGACTGTTCTACTTGTCACATAGTGGAGTGACTGTTTTACCCGCAGAAATTGAGAATGCAGTTCTCTCCAGGGCTCTCCCAGGTAGTGGATCAGACATCAGCCTCCCTTTCTGCTTGGCATCTGCAGGATATGGGAAGCAATTGCTGACAGTGCTGCTGCATCTCCCTGGATCTGCTCCCAGGGCTGAGGAGGAAGGCAATGACATTTTCCTCATCACAATAAACCTCATCAATACCCACTCTTGACTTAAAGCCAATGTTTTATACTATTGGTAAAGTTGTACTTTTTGAACTTCTTATGGAAACATTCAAGGCCAGGCTGGACGGGGCTCTAAACAACCTGATCTAGTTGAAGATGTCCCTGCTCATTGCAGGGGATTTGCACTAGGTGACCTTTAAAAGTCTCTTCCAACCCAAACCATTTTGTGATTCTAGGATGAAAATACATACAGAATACATAAGAAGGATATGTGTGTTCTTACTAGTTTGCAAAGGCAGTTACATACCATAGTTATGTACTATAGACCTTACAAAGAAGGGGTGATGTTCCCCCGTAAATTTAGTGACTTCGTCTATAGTTGTATATATTCTGCATGTAAGTAAAGAGTGGCATCCCTGTTTCTAAGTTTACATCATCTTTTTTCTTTGTTTCTAGCAATCTGATTAATTTGCACTTTTTTTTCATCACCAAAGTATATATTAGCGTATTTTCAGTGCAAAGGGAAGCAGGGACAGGATGTTCATTTAATCTATGAGAAATGTATAGTCTTATATACCAAACAGTCGATGTATAGTCAATGTATACCAAACAAGTAAGTTTTTCATTCAGTACGAAGTGATAGGATTATTTAGAAGATTGACAAGTGCATACACTAGTGGCTTTAGATAGATGCTGCCAGACATCACGGTGGTTATTATTTCAATGGCTTTTATCCAGAATATTTAGAGATTTAGGCATAGCCATTTTGTATGGTAAGAAGACCTTCATTTTAGACAGCATCTTTGGCATGTCATATCAGCATTTCAAAATACGCATTGGATCATGACTAGAAAAAGCAGCTGTCTATGCGGTCTTCTACTAGAATTTTACTTTGTGAAAAAGAATCACTTTCCCATGTCTCTTCATTACTACACCTCACTTTAATGTCTTTTCCTATACTGATCATGATGGCAAGGGAGCACTGCCTGTATTTCAATATTTATAGTCTCTAGCACCCTATGTACTTTAATTTCTGTTGCATAAACCTAAAACAGGATACCTGCTCTAATTTTTTTTTCCATGATTTTTAGCTAGCAGATGTTCCAGGAAGCTACAGAAGTGTTTTGTTGTAACTAAGTAGCATTTCTTCTATTTAACGACCTGAAGCAGAGGGCCAAAATAGCATATGAGAGGCTGCAGGCATGAGATGTCTATTAATAATGTTAATTGCCAATGCCACTGAAGAGGATGCTGACACACATTCCTTAATTAAAGGGCAAGTTCTTCAAAAACTGCATTTCACAAGTACTGTTGTATTAATGGGTGGTGTTAACTCCACTTACTCTCAGTGAAGGATTTCAAAGTGTAGGACTCCAACAAGCCTGAAGAACTGTTTCTAAAAGCTGATCTGTAGCTAAAGAATCAGGGGGAATGTGTAGGAGTTTTGGGTGAATCTTGTAGCAATTGGCCTTGAGGCTCGTATCAGCCTTGAGGCTTGGAAGAACTGTAAGGTCTTGTCTGTTCCTGTTGAACTAATTACTGTGTAAATTGTCACGCAGATTAGTGAAGGCTAGTTTAATTAACTCCCTATGTTACGTGAAAAAGGCTTCATGGCTGGCAAAGAAAAAACGAGGCGTCTTTCATTTAAAATGTATTAAATCTGCTTATTGTGCTTGAAATAACTATTTCTAACACTAACTTAGATCGAAAATAGTTTGATCATACTACTTGCAAGAACAAAAGCAACGCCTCTCATTCTGTTTAATAAGCCAATCATTTATATCTCATTTTACTCTAACAGTTGTTACTGATTTTTGTGTATTAAATTAACAGCTCGAGGTTCAGCTGAGTTCCAGGGGACGTGGTGGCTTGCAGTCCGTGGTTTCCACTCCACAGGTAGTCATTTCCACTGAGCAGAGAGTGTCCCACTTCAAAGAGCTTTGGAGTTTCATTGAGGCGTTTTAGCTGTGAAGTGGTAGACTTTGAAGATTGCCTGGACGTCAGCATCCGAATACTGCTCATGTTATTACAGCCGTTTGTGTGCCACGCAGCCGCTCGTGAGGCAAGGAGGGAGCCGGGAGCGGCTGAGCAGGCCGCGGCTGAGCAGGCCGCGGCTGAGCAGGCCGCAGAGCGCAGGCCATTGCTGTCCACCCTGGAACCGCGGCCGGCAGTGCGCCTGCTCCCACAGCAAACACCACGTTCACAAGTCACATCTCGCAGCCCGTGTGGCTGCCGACTGCTCCTTTTCCCAATTTCCTCAAGCACTTCCTCCCTGTCAGCCTCTCATTCACCTTCTTCTCTTTTCCTCTCATCTCTTGAGCGTGGGCCTCTCCCTTCCCCCACTGTTAGACTCTGCCCTGCCAACATGGCGGATTTCTTTACCTGACAAGCACTACTTGCTGCTGTTGCCTCTCAAGGTAGTGCCTTCCTACCCCATACATTGTCTATATGAACTCCTCAATCACTTTTCCAGTACAGGGCTGTTTCTGCTGAAATAGGCTTGTTGATCCCTTGGAATAGGACTGTCAAACTAATTTTCACTGGGGTCCACATCAGCCTCGCGGTTGCCTTCAAAGGGCTGAATGTCATTTGAGGACTGGATAAATGTAGGAGTAGTTACATTTATACAGCCTTCAAATGACATTCAGTGCTTTGAAGGCATCCATGAGGCTGATGTGGCCCCTGGTGAAAATGAGTTTGACACCCCTGCCTTAGAACAATGCAAGGGCAACATAGCAATATTTTTGCCTACAAGAAGAAAAGCAAGAGCGATACCCTGAAAGCATATTAGCGCTGTGTGGCGACAAGGAAAAGTGGTCATGAGAGACATCTCTAAAATAACGGCTGTGGTCTGACCCTTGCACTCTGTGATGCTACACTCAGGGCATTTGGTGCTGCTTTGGACAATGGCTCTGTGACACCCCTTCATTTTGCTTTTTGCTTATGTCTGTCTGTCCTTCTTCCTCCCTTACTTCTAGGATTCAGCTAGTCACTAATTTAGTTTTGAGTATTCATTGGGTCTGCACTTTTTCTGGACTAGAGAGAAGGATCGTGAGCAGGATCCCTCACAGGGCAAAACAGGTTGGGATTTTAGGTGGTTGTTGCAGAGGACTCTGGCCTGGAGAGACAGAGGAAGAAAGAAGAGGGTGGTTATCAGTGCATCTCCAGAGTATAAAAGCACTGCTTGGAATGGGAGGGGGAACATGTTTTGTTGAAATGATTCGGGATTTCTACTTTACTGGAGGTATTTCTGTGTCTGATGTTCTGACTGACAGGCCCATAGGTCGGCTCCTACTGCATTTAACATCTGTTCTCTTGGTAGAAACTATGTAACCTTTTCTTCCTCCTTAATTAACATGTGCATAAACATAATCACCAGAGGCCAATACCTGGGACATAGCAGAATTATGTATTTATTATATTAAGGTTGTATGCCAATGCATGCAACCTATTAAGACAGGCTTAAGTAAAGCTAAAAGGATCAGGCATGACTAAATAAGGAAACGATGTTATTAGAAGTGAGAAGGCAACCTTCAAAACTCTGAAGTCGTACCCAAATGAAGAAAATAGAAAAATTCATAAGCCTGGCTGATAACATATAAACTCAAAATTAAGCAGACAAGGAAAGAGAGAAAGATGGAAGGAAGGAAGGAAGGAAGGAAGGAAGGAAGGAAGGAAGGAAGGAAGGAAGGAAGGGAAGGAAGGAAGGAAGAAAGGAAGCTCTGAGGACCACCTTGAGGAACCAGCACTAAATCCTTCTTCAAACACATTAAGAAGCTCATCAGAGATTCTGTAGGCTGATAAACGATCAGGATATAAAAGGAGCACTACAGAGAGCAGAAGACCTTTTCAGAGAAGAAATTGGTGATCACTGTGGAAGAAACTCGTAAAACTCACATGCCAGAATCCTTTTCCAGAAGAGGATCTGACTGAAATTGAGTTGACTGTAAAAGAGATTATGTGACAATTTGGCAACATAAACGTTAACGAATCACAAATACCAGAAGTTATTTCATCAAATGCTTCTAGGAAGATTTACTGTAGTCTGTAACTGCTCACTGTAGTCCTTGATACCTTGATTTACCATGGTAAATAGATACCAGCTGTAAAATAGTTTTCAGAGGCAATCAAACAAACTATGAGATTATACATGAGACCTCTGGGCAAATTTGTGGAAACCATAACAAAGGACAGAATGAGTGGTTACCTGGGACCATACAAGTTACCCCAGAAGAATCAATGTGGCTTCTAAAAAGGGAAGTCCTATTTTACAGCCCTCTTGGAGCTTTTTGAAGTGTGTCAGCAAATATTTGGACAAAGACATCCATGTTGATCCCATCTGCTTGAATGTTTGAAGACTTTTGACAGGACAATCATAATCATTTTCCAAGGAAATTTAGTAGCCATGAGATGAAATAAAAGGTTCTTATATGGGTGAATAATTGGTTACAAGTTAGGAAGGAGGGAAAGAGGACTGGTTACTTGTTACAGTGGAGGAAGGTCACCACTGGAGTTTCCCAGAGCTGTGTGCTGGGATCTGCCTTGTTCATTACGTTCTTAAGTGACCTGGAAAAGAAGTGAGCAGTGAGCTGAGGAAGCTTGCTGGTGTTGTATAAAAGTTTGTGATATGAAGATGCCATTCCTTCAAATACAAGAGTAAGAGGCCGTCAAATAGAGCTAATGGAAACTAATGTCAATAAAAACGAAAGGATATTAACTTGTGCAACTCCTTGCCAATGGTTTTTATGGATGCAAAAGGCTTCAGGGGGAGACTGTAGAAGTAGTTAAAAGAGATATTAATTCAAGATTATTTCATAAGTAAACCACTTGGAAAAAATCCTGAGATGAGAATAGGCACATTTTGGGAGAGCTTCATGTACGCTTGCCCTGTTCTTGTTCTTCCTTAGGTGCTTGCTTACAGCCACTCGTGACAAGAGGATACTGAGCTAGATGGACTTGTGATCTGAACCAGTATGGACATTTGCATGTTCTAATGGACATACCTGGAGACCATGTGTGTGAAACCTGGGGAGATGGGCTCATGGCAGGGTACTGTCACCTCTTGATACCAGACATTATTCACTGTCAAAGTCTTAAACATTTTGTAGCTCATCAACTACAGCTAACAGAGGGGTGTCAGAGCTGAAGCAGAGTGGTGTCAGGATGCGAGGGCATACAGAGGGACAGGTGAGGCTGCTCTGTATGATGGGACACTTCATGGGATTAGGATTAGGCCAATTCAAATGACTTGTGCATTTTTTACATCCGAACTACTTATAGGAATTAGGTTCAAACTCAAAACTCCTCTAGTTGTACCTCAGTTCCTTATAAGGCCAGCTTTCTTGTTTATGCTAGACTCAGGCTTACGTGAACCAGCACATGAGGAGTATAGGCAAGGTATGTGAGTTCAGGTCCAAGCTTATGCAGCAGTATAGACGTAACTCAAGAGTCCCCATTCTTCCCTCTGTATATGTTGTTGTATAAAAGCTAGCCCAAATCTGCCTGCTGCATCATAAAGCCATCTATAGCCCCTGGAATTGTTATAGCTGTGTAGGGTGATAGATCTGTTCTTTCTTCAGAAAAAACTAATACAATTTAAAAGTAGTCAGCATGGCTTTACCAGAGATAGCTGGCTGCCTTCAGTGATAAGATAGATGACTGCTTTGGGCATGAGGCAAGCAATGTATATTGGTTATTTTGACTTTAGCAAGACTATCAAGACCAGCTTTGGTTGTTTCCTTGTAAGCACGCTTGAGAGAGATGGACAGGAAGGGTGGACTACAAGGTTGAAAAAAATGACTGGACTGTCAGGCTCAGAGTTCTGGTTAGTAGCTGAAAGTCTAACTGGTGGCCAGTTAGCAGTGGTATTCCTCTGAGTTAGATACCGAACCTGGTACTATTCACCTTCTTCACTAATGATCTGAATGATGAGATGGAATGCATCCTCACTACATTAGCAGGTGACATTAAATTGTGGGGAGAAGATGGTGTGCTGGAGGGCAGGGCAGCTGTTCAGAGGGATCTCAACAGGCTAGAGAAATAGCCTGACAGAAACTAAGTTCAAAAAGACAAGTAAAAAAAGGCAAGTATAGCTCATCTAAAGCTCTATCTGGGCATGAAAAATACTATGCCGCTGCACAGTTTGGGGACTGGCAGGTTAGAAGGCAGTCTTTCAGGAAATGACGTGGGGGGTCATGGTGAACAACCCAAACATGAGCCAGCAATGAGCCCTGGCAGCAACGAAGGCTGACTGCATATTGGGCTGCATTAGTAAGAGTGAGCCAGCAGGCCAGGGAAGGTGGCCATTCCCTGTGACCCCAAGAGGCTGCATGTGGAATATTGTGTCCAGTTTTGAACTCCCAAATACAGGAAACATTAGCATACTGGAACAAGCCCAGTGGAGGAGCACAGAGCTGACCAGGAGTCTGCAGCCTGTGACACATGAGTAGAGGCTGAAAGAAATGGGTTTATTCAGTTTGCAGAAAAGGTTAAGGGGATCTAATGGTAACTTCGTAGTGAATGGTTACAGAGAGATCTTCTTGGAGGTCCACCACAGTAGGACAATGGACACAAATTGCATCAAAAAATTCTTACTGATCATTATGAAAAAAATTACCATAGAATCATAGAATGGTTTGAGTTGGAAGGGACCTTTAAAGATCATCTGGTCCAACGCCCCTGCAGGGACACCTTTCACTAGGTGAGGTTGCTCAAAGCCCCACCTAGCCTGACTTTGAACACTTCCGATGATGGAATCATGGTTGATCCAACACTATAACAGGTTGTCTAAGGATGCTGCAGATACATGAAAATTGACTGGGAAAGGCACTGAGCATCTAACATAGAAGTCAGCTCTACTTTGAGCAGGGAATACAACCTTATGACCTCCCAAAGTCAGTCTAGATTATTTTATGTTTTTGTGGTTCCAAGTGGTTTATAGCATGTATGTCACACTTAAATCTTCAAAACACAGATTTGGAGAGATACGTAATTCTTCTGTGTACTGACAGTAAGACATAAATGTAAGCCATGTGAGGAAGATAACCAGATTATCAGAGATAGTAACTATCAGCAACAGTGATTGGCGTCCTTAGAATCTCATTATTTTGAGTACTGGGTGAAGAAGAAAGGTAGTAAATCTTACAGAATTGTTACTGCAATTTTAATTAAGAAAGCTAGAATAAATGAAGCACAATAAAAATCTCATAATCTAAAATATAGTTGCATCACAGAAAAACTTAATGATATCTTTAGTTAAATTATTTGAGCTGAGAGCACATCAAGCTTTGTTTAAACCCTGAAGCAAGTGCTGTTATTAATGCTCCAGAGAAAACCCTGGTTTTATTTACATGCTGTTTTGGAGGACAAGGTACAGCAACTTTGATATAGCACAATCTGAATGTCTCTGTGACTATACTAGGGGAAACTAGTATAAATTGTGGCATGAAAATGCCTTCCATTCTAGCTGAGAAGCAGATTGTCTAGAACTTAATTATGTGACAGATAATTCCGTGATCTTTTTAGTGCTTAACTCCAAGAGCACTTCTATTGCAGGAGGGCCACTAGGATAAGGCAAAATCCTTTGTGTAGAGTAGGAGTATCAGAATCTAGTTCTTACTTTACTTGGTTTGCATAAACACCCCTAACAGTGGAAGTTGGAGGAGTAGCCTGTTTCACACCCTGCTTTTAAGTATCAGTGGCTGCTGATGATGGGCAGCTATGAATATAGTATGTCAGAAGAACAAACATAAGGAGTATTATTGACTTAAAAATATTTTACCCTTGCTTTGTTTATAGCAAGCCAATTCCACCTGGAAGACCAGGTAAAAGACACATTTGTGCTTCACTTCAAGTCACTAGCTAATCATCTTCTGCATACATTGACAACAAGTCTAAATAGCTTCAGCTGCCAGAGAAAGTATTCATTTTACACTTGTAGTGCAGACAACTCCTTTTGAATTAGTTTGCCTAATTGCCTTTATTTTCAATGAAGAAAACCAAATGCTTATAGTACACAGTTTATCTCATTCTAAAGTAGACATCCAAAACAGGTCAGATGAATCATGCCTTAAAACAGGCTCTTTCTCTCCATTGAATATAAAGGGAGTCTGGCATGATTAGCTCAGAAGTGTACACTGTGTATGTCTAAAGTTAGGTGAGAGGAATCTCATCCTGCCTGTTTGTACACTTAATAAAAGAAGAATACCAATACAGGATAAAAAACAAGAAACTGTCCCCAGGCTTTGAAACAAGTTGTTTTAATCTTGAGCAATTCAGTTCTTAATTTATGGTTTGATTCAGCTCCCATTGAAGTCCATAGCTGTATGTTTTAAGAGGAATTTAACAAGGCTTGTCACTTATTTTTTTTACTCTTTCATCAAGTGTACTTAAGTAAATTCAATGAGAAATGGATACAAAATGCTTAATGAGAAAGGGTAGTCTATAAACGCAGGTTATACTTTGAATAGGATTTTTTTGTAAATTAGTTTTTTTTCCTTCCAACTTTTGAATTAAATATGTGAGCAGTATAGACAAATCCTTACTGCTAAATGTATTTAATAATTCTAATTCAAATAACACCAGAAAGTACAAATGTTGTTCACTTCCGCAGGATGATTAGTCCTTCAATTAATATGTGTAACATGCTAAACGAAGTCCAGCAGGATGTTATTGCTCTATTTAGGTGATGGCTCTGAAACTTGCTTTGCACTGCCAGTTTCGCAGAGCTCCTCAGTGCTGGACCCCAGATGACAATGGGTGTGTAGTATATAACGTATACATAAAAGACGGAGTACAATGGAGTTGTAATTGGAAAGTCTGATAAAAACTTTGAGGGCCTAGTACAGGAGATGAAAAGGAATGGTTATCTAAATGAAACCATTGAAAATTTACTGTGTACCCTGGATGTAAACCAGTCCTGATCTCCATGTGGGGACCTGAGCAAACAGCGGGCATGCACTTACATGACTGTGACTGTGACACGTAACACAGGAGTCTCTGCTGGCACTAATGGGAGAGATGAAGCCAAACGATTTGTGCTTTCTCTCCTCCTTGCTGAATTCATGCTAAATATCTAGCTGGCTTTACAGTTAGTTGGTTTGCATGCGCAACTGGTGTGGAGGCAGGGAATTCTGTCAAAGAAAGCAGTTAGCATCTGAGTGAGATTAACGAACTCTAGAGTTAATCTCTAAATTCATATTCTCTAATTCGTTTTATATCTCTTCCTGTAAATCTGCTTCAGAGTAACACAGGTTGGAGATTCTGAAGCCAGGACATTACCAGCAGCTGTGTAAGCAGCGTGAGAGGGACGGCTGTCTGTGCTTGGCTCTGTGCTGAGAACTGTGCATCGCAGGTTCCCCAGCCAACCCCTGTTTGACAAACTGGTGCAAAGGCAAAAGAGGTCAGCTAGGAAGGATTCCTTTAGACATACTAAAAACTGAAGTAGGAACTCTACATATTAATAACAGGATTAAATTGAAAGAACTGGATTAGCATGGGAGTGGCTGAAGGCAAATGACTCTCCAGCGCACCTGGTAGTAAAAGAAGAGGGTTTAACTAGATGAGGAAATATAAGCATCTTCGAGAGGTTAGAAACAAACAGCTATGCAAAATCAAACGTTTTTACATTTATTCTTCTATTCCATTCTTGTGGCATGACGTTTTTGCTAAACAAGCAGCTCCCCTGTAGACGGGCTTTGTTTGCTGTGCCAGTCCTGGCTTTCACCCACTCGACATCCTTGCTGCCTTTGATTGTGGCACCAAATCCAGCAGCTTGTCAATAGTCGGTCTGTGTAAGAGTGTAAGGGAGAACTGCGGTGTTCTCTGCAGAGCTCTTTAATGGTGAGAACTGAAGATGATGGCGTGTAACGCTAGCAGGGTAACTTCAGCACCTTTGGTGCTCTCCTCCTGGGTAAAGCTGCGCTTGAATTGTTCTAAAATCTGAGCTTGAATTGTTCTAATTGTGTCAACCTGTATTTAAGAAAATTGGAGGCAGACTAACTGAAACTCTGGGTCCTGAAGGGATGCAGAATTAAGAAATCTTTCCTGTTTCAATTGAATTAACTACATTAGTAGTTTTCCTGCAAATTGTCACTTTGTTAATGAACCTCGTAAACTTTATATTTCATACTGAAAGAAACATGAGGTTTGTGTGCATTAGAAGTGACAGTGATACGTATTCATATGTATTAATAATCTACTGCTTAGGTTTTCTATGAGGAGTAATGAAAAACATAAATTGTGTCAATAGTCCACAGGAAAGGTGATAGAGGCTGCATATATATATTGATATAACCACATCATTTTCTGGTGACTTTTGGTAGAAGGTAGAGTGGCGTGCTGAAGAATTTATATATGATCTCGTTTTCCTATGATACCATCCATAAATGTTGTCTTATACAGGTCTATTTCATCAGAAGAATTACACACAAGTTTTATAACACTATAAAGATAGGATGAGTTTCACTTTATTAATTACTAGCATAAAAATCCTAGTAGAAGCATTTTGATGGCACAAGAGCTGTTGAAATAACTTACCTTTAACTTCTTGTTTTATTAATATTTACCAGCTCACATGAACTACATAAAAGCCTCTTTCTTAAGAGCAAATGAAAAATCCAGAACAAAGATGGCACAGCCTTAGTAATGGCTGGGGTTTGCCTGAGATTTATGTGTTCAGTAAACAATCATGTTTATCTGCTGGATTTGATGGTGGAAATTTTGCTACGTGATCAGCACAGCAACAGTCATTACCAAATTAGTAAAATTGCACAATAATGATTTTGTGCCACATGTAGCATGAATACTTTCTCACAGGTTCATTCGCAAGGACTTGCCTACCCTGCAGGTCCTTTGATACCAGTCCTGTGGCGTTACAGGGACCCTTACCTGGTGGTGCTGGTGTACCTGACAGCCTGGTTTTCAGAGCAGTTGCTGCCCCAGGAAACAGAAAATGGCACTGGTACGACTGACTACCTTAATCTGGTCGGATTGACTCCCTAAGTGTCTCAGCACATCGAAAAGCAACGTGTTATGTTACCTGGGTGACCCGCTATTACTCAGCAATCGCAGCAGCTGCCAACAGCAGTGGAAGCAGTAGTGTGGCTCCCAGCTGGACAAACAACTAATCTGCAGGGAGTCAGGAGCTGCCTATCACCCCTCACTTCTCTCCGCTGTATGTGCAGCCTCTGGTGACGATAGCTGCCTTTTGTATGCTCTTAAAAATCATGCTGTTGTTAGCAGCTGGACATGCCATCCTGGGGATGGAGATGGGAAGAACAGTAATGAAAAAACAATCTATGTTTCTGAGGAAGAGCTGAATCCTGCTACACAAAACAGCAGAATTTTTCCCTCTCTCCTTCATTTCCTTGGCACTGTGATGCTTGGCAGAAGATGCTCTAAAAGCAGCCAGAAATAATTCTGCGCCTTTGCAATTAACCCTTGTCATGGATGATTAGGGCAGAGTAGCAAAAATAGTTTTTCATTCAAACACCTCCTCATTCAAGATCAGAAGCAAAACCAGTTCTTCTTCCGTGCCCTGATGGTGACACTTGTACCTGTTGTCCATGAGCCCTGATGACAAAGAACAGAGCTGTATTAATTCAGGCCAATGAGAAGACTCCGTCAGCCAAGGCCAAGGTAGTTCGGGTGCTCTGGTGGGCTGACCCTGGCCAGCAGCTGGGTCCCCCCACAGCCTCGTGCTCGCTCTCCCTGAAGAAGGATGGGTGATGGACTTAAAACAGCAAAAACTGAAAACTCATGGGTTGAGATAAAGACAGTTTAACAGGTGAAGCAAAGCTGCATGTACAAGCAAAGCAAAATAAGGAGTTGATTCACTTCCTATTGGCATGCAGATGTTCAGCCACTTCCTGGAAAGCAAGACCTCAGCATGTGTAGCAGTTACTTGAGAAGACAAATGCTTTATCTACAAACATCTCCTTTTCCTCCTCCTTTCCCTGAGATTTTATTGCTGAGCAGAGTATCATGTGGTGTGGAATATCTCTTCAGTCAGCCTGGGTTGGCTGTCCTGGTTGTGTCCTCTCTCAGCTTCTTGTGCGCCCCCAGCCTACTTGCTGGTGGGGCAGAGTGGGGAAAAGAACAAACAAACAAACAAACAACCCTTGTTGTTGTGCAAACACTGCTCACTGACATCCAAAACACTGATATGTTATCAACAGTTTTAGTCACAAGTGCAAAACACAGCAGGGTATGGGCTGCTATGAAGAAAGTTAACTCCATCCCAGCCAGACCCAGCACACGTGCTGATCATGTCCTGCTGCTGCTGCAGCAAAAGTCATCATGAGAGAAGAGGAACACCTGTGCTGGAAGATATAGCTATAGAGGAGCCTGATGTGACTGGGGATGGCATATTGCTATGTCATCCTGCAGATCAATTAAAAATCCATAACATGTTAGATGTCTGACTGACGCTTACCTAGGAGAGAAGCATACTGTTACAGCCCATGTTCTCTCCTTTTCTCAAGCAGAATAGATTATAACTGTACCTGCGTATATTTTTTGTGTGCATTTGAAATTCAAGCCATCAGGTGCTACAGCTCGATGGACCCAGGCTGGTTCCAGGGCTGGGTAAACAGGCAGGGGAGCCGACAGGGCGCACGAGGCCAAGGGCATGGGGAGGAGCCCAGCCTGGGCATGGCTTCCCAGGTGTGGCGGACGCAGAGCCATTGGCAGCAGGACCAGCAGTGGCTCCACGTGGGGCGCAGCGAGGGGTGCGGCGCCAGGCACGGCTCCAGAGGTGAGGTAGGCACGAAGGTCCAGGGAGGGGTGGGAGAGCAGCATGTGTGCTGGCAAAATGCCCACATCATGGCTCTATGCCCAGAAAGCGATAAAAGAGGAAACCAGAACAGGACCTACCAAATGACCTTCTTACCTGGGAAAGCCGATTTTGGCTCCAGTGTGGGCTGTGGTGATACCTGGCTGGTGCACAAGGTCATGGAAGCAACAACATGGGCCGAGAGTAGAACAAAATGGGCTCAGAAGAAGGCAAATGTCAAGGGGAGAGACTGAGTGAAAGGTTAGGAAACGTCTGAGAGTAGAAGTCTGCAGTTAAAGCAAAGTGTTAAAGTGGCACTCGCACATTCAGACCCAACAATCACCAGCATTGATGACTAGGAAGGAGGGTAGGAGAAGCTGATGAAAGCTGATGAAAATCATTTGCACAGAAAGGCAATTCCTAATCCGACAAAGCTTGCTAGTGCATAGTTGATCCAGCAACGTATTTGGAATAACTTTGAACTGTGAGAATACTTTTGGTTTGTGTCATGAAGGTAAAATATTATTGACCTAGTTGTAGGAGGCTTCAGCTCCACTCTAGCAGATAATCAAACCAGAATGACTCCTAGAATGGGGTAAGGAAAGAATGTTGATTTTGTTGCATGAGAATCAGACTATGTGAATATATGAAAGCAACCAGGAGGTTAGAAGGACCATCAGAGAGCACTAGTACTGTGGCCTGAAGAGGAACCCAGAAGGAGTAAGTCTTAGTCACTGGCTTATGGTCTTCTTCAAATCTTCTATTGGATTTTAAATTCACATTACTTAATGACATTTAGTTCTCTATTATGACTTTCATGGAATAATAGAATTCTAATTTAACAGAAAATAGTAAACATCAAATTCATCTTCATGCCTGTATTCCACTACAGGAATAAAATAAACAGTAAAATCAGGTACTTGTATTTCTACATGGATCAGAAATCCTGAACTCAGACCTATCTGGAAATAGAGCTAGGCTTCTGAGTATGGAAGATACCCTCCTGCTGTTGTGTGTTGTTACTGTAGTTAGGAAACAGGACTTTCAACAGATGATTTGCACAACCAGGATACGCAGAGAGAGAGCGGATATTTTTCTTCAAGTGAAAACAATCCAATAAAATAGTCCTGAATACTCTCTAGCTGCTTGGGTTAAGGGTAAACACAGTTTATATATACTGAGGTATTTGCAAACTGGCTGGGTAACTTTTTAAAATGGGGATCCACTTAACCATACACATAATAATTTGGTAGTAACTTTGTGAAATAAGTCTTGCTGCAGTGCAAAGTGACTATAAATTGGAGGCATTGTTAATAACAATACTAGCGTATTAATGTTCATGTGGTGATAGCATAAACTATTGCTCAAAGTACAAGGTAAAGGAGCCATTCTGGATTTTTCTTATCTTCTGTCTGTTCTTCAGTCCCCTGAATATTACTGTTGTTTTCCACCCACTCCTTCTATGTTGTCTTCCTGATATAAAGATAAATCCCATATTTCCAGTGCAACTGCATATGATTTTACTGTAATGTTTGGTTTCTAGATTATTCGAATCTCTTTATTCAGTGTTCTTTGAGTGAAATTGCTGGTGTGTTTTTTGGGTACTGTTTATGTGTATCTGTGGAAAGAGTTCATTTCTCTATCACCGCTACATGTAGAAGCCTTTGCGGAAGACTAATGACATCAATTAATCTCACTAAATGTGGTATCAATTAAGATATCCATTTAAACATTTGTGAATGATGTCACTTCACCTGCTGTAAATCTTCTGTATAACAATCTACATATCCTAGTATGTATACTTATCCTAATATGTATTAATAGCTATGCTACGGATATTATAAGCAGGAACAAGAGAAAAAAACAGTGGTATATTAGAAATTACAGTACAACTTTATTGCTCTAATTGGAAGCTCTTGGAAGACCAAAATGACAAATTACTAAATAAGTGCATAAATACTTGTAAAATATTTAAAAACAAACTAGCATATGCCACTGGTTTTGAAGGATCCATTTTCTAAGAAAGCAAAAGTTTGGTTTGTTTGTTTTGAAACTCGGAAGAGAAGGACTTAAATGTCACCAGTTCTCCTCTCCTCGTATGTTCCTTCATGAATTACAGTATATCTCCAAGATCTTTATTTGGCAAAGCACATTTTTTTCCAGTCCATACTGGCCAAGAACTGACAAAGAATCTGTTCATCCTGTACAAGGATTTTTGGGGGCCGAAAAAAATGTAGCTGTTTATTCTGACCTGTAGCAGTTACCTTGTCTGCCTCACAACCTTGAGGACTGTGAAAAGCTTTTAAAAATCTGTGTCACCGATCTGTCTTCCTCGTTGCATTTGTTGCCTAATGAAGCCCTTCCTGGAGCCGCAGTAATTGGATTCATTGCAGAAAGGCATCCACGAACAGGAAGCTTCTTGTTAATATTGCTGTGAAGAATGGGGTGGAGTGATTAGAGCAAAGATGCAAAAGAGCTGCTATCAAGGGCGAGGATCAAAGGGAAGGTGATGAATGGGCGGTTTTGGTTGTTATTGCTTTTGAAAGGTGACTGACAGGAAAACAAAGCAAAACGCACACACACAAATTGTGACTAAGTTAGAGCTATTGGTCTGGATTCTCAGTCCACCAAGTTCACTCGTGCTGAACTGTTTAAAAAGATTCCACATTAGGGAAAATAAATCATTTTATTCTCCTCTATGATAATATAAATAGCAACTCAAACGCCTCTTCATTTTTCCTAAATTTAAACTGAAACCTCTCACTGTGTATCCTGGGGTTTCTTCGCTGTTCTTTAGTTCCCTTTCAAAGTCGTGTTTTTTAAAGCAAGACCTGTTTTTTATGTTATCTTTCTATCTCATTCCATAGCATAATATGCCATGTTATGCTGACATGTATTATGCCAAATTTATAGCACAACAAACAGTAAGCACAGATTTACAACGAAACACAGTAACAATAATAAACCGTAGGGTGAACAGAAGCTTTTTGTCACTCCGAATTTGAATTCATATTTGTTTTTCTCTGAACCTGGCAATACTATCCAGAGCACAGAGGCAACGCCTGATGAAAGGACACTTCCTTGCCATGGTGTGCTTCTGCAAACACTCAGTGTGATGTGCTTCTTACAGTTTTATTCATCCTTAAAAGGAGCAACCTTTCCATGTCTGAAGTATTGCAGAGTGAAACCTAAGCCTTGAGGTCACCTACAGCAGAACTCCAGCAAGGACTGGATTTCAGGTTTTAGCAGTACTTGAATTGCTGTGTTTAAAGAGATGCAAGTGTTCTGGGTCTTCTTATATGAGAAGCTGAGCTACTTAGGTGTTCTCTGCTTTATTTACCCTTTCTGTGCAGAGAAGGTGCTACTATTTCCTGATGCCACACAACTGTTGAGGGACCGGATGGTATGGAAAACCCAAACTGACCAACCGGTACAGCTTGATGTGAAAGAATGCGTGCGGTTTTCTTCTGTGCCAGACAAGGAAAGCCAGAGCACAGCATATTTGCTCTGGACTTCACTGCCTGACATGCAGTATAAATGCTTCACAGACCGTTTACAGTCTGGGGGGCAGAAAGCCAAGTGCTGTTGCTGTAGTCCAGCTGGACAACATACACATGTACAACACAATAGTATAGAGCAATAGCGCTGGGGCTTTCGTTGCTTTTACTTTTACTTGCTCCTATTTGTCCCTCATGGGATAATTTCTAGGTAGATAGA
The DNA here is from genome assembly GCA_013399365.1 of Pampusana beccarii. Lineage (NCBI taxonomy): Eukaryota > Metazoa > Chordata > Aves > Columbiformes > Columbidae > Pampusana > Pampusana beccarii. The sequence continues at coordinate 115,973 of VWYH01009029.1, forward strand.
CAGTGAATACCTAAACAAGAATCTTATCATAGAAACAGTCTCTTCGTATCACTCCGATTTTATGGTTGTAAAAATCAACTCAGAGCCCATCTTTGGTACATATAAAGTTGGGATGGTTGCTCTCTGTGTACATGATTTCACCTTTATTTCCACTGAATTTTAATCACTGTTTTATTACCCAGCCAGTTATTCTACAGCCTTCACCAGAAACCCTTTGTCACCCTAGGAAACACACAGTTGGCAGCAGCACGGCTGCTCTGCAAGGGAAGGTGAGCTGGGAGTGCAGTGACAGGGGCCAGGCAGGGACAGCGTCCTCCTCACTGACACGGCACCATCCCACAGTGCCTGGCAGGGCGAGCAGAGCAGGGCCCCTGGTGGTCACCTAGCTCAGCCACACGTCACTGATGGCCAGACACACAAGTCTGTGGTGATCCAAGGTCCAAGGTCAAGCCAGAGAGTCAACTCAGCACGTCAGGGTCGGTGTCCAGACCAGTGAGGTACGTGCCCAGGCACAGCCCTACTCACAACACAGCTCAGACAGGGACCACTACTAATGCTTCACCTCTTCACTCCTAACTCCATTTTCAGATCACTTTCAAATATGTTGAAACTCATGGGCCAGAAAAGACCCTACAGGTTGCCTGCGGTGCTTCCTCTTTACTCTTCAAAATATTTGTTTATGCAAGAGGAATTTACAAATACAGCTTAAATATTGTTAAGCCATATTCGATTTGCTCCTTTGTGAGCGAAATAGGAGACTGCCAGGTAACATCTGCACAGATGAGTGCTGACAGTTACATGGTTATCCACGTCCCCCCTGGAAGCCACAAACCTGAGCTCTGCGGTCGGAAGTTTGTGTTGCCAAACTCCACCGAGCGGCAGAGCCTGTCAGCTTAGACTGAGCCGCTGCGGCTCTCAGGCTCCTGAATTTGGCAGGAACCAATCTTCCATAAAGCTGCGTAGAGCTCTTATGGGGTTTTTGTTTGTTTGTTTTTACGAGTTGTTAAACCTGTATAATTTCAATCTGAAATAGAGATGCTAATTTCATTAAAGAATACTGAACATTTTGTGAACCTGATCCAAAAAATAGCCACTGAAAGATTGGTTTAGGCTTTAACTTTGCCCATGAATCAACCGCATCTGCTGAAACAACCTGTTTCCTGAGTGTTATTGTTGATGCTAAAATGATTTAAAGGATTGCTAAATGAAGTGAAACTGGAACACTAATCTGCTGAGAGGCTCAGTGAAGCTTTTTAGGTCCGTGTTTTCACATGCCTCTGATTGAATCTTTACATTTGGTGAATATTAAACTCTTTGGGGAGGGATGAACTCTTTATGGAGGTATGTGGGACAGTCAGTTCCAGCTTGTAGGCATTTAAATGTCATGTGTACATGTCGTGCTCCCATTACAGCGAGTGGGGATCTAGTCAATACAGCTAATGGACTGAGATGTCTCTTTCAAAATGAACCAAATAGCTCTACAGTTTCCAGTCGGACTACACATAAGCATCTAGTGCCCTAGGATACAGAAACATCTGCAGAAGGCTGGCAGATATGACATGGGGCATACGGGAGATCTGTGCCCTTCTTGAGAGGCAGCTGAGGCTCAGGCAGGACACCTTACAGCATCTCAGATGGCAACAGAGAACCAAACCAAGCCCCTTCATTTAGATGCCTATATGTATGTATCTACAGGCTGGAGCTGAATCTCACCCCTGGGATTTGATCGTTAAGAAATGTTAAATCATTACGCTGGTTTGTCTAGCAAAAGTATCCAGAATGTCCCATAAAAAAACATTGTTTTACTTAACAATATTTCTGGTTTTGCTTTTTCTTGTGTTCTTACAACAAGCAGTAGTAAAGAAATGTTATTGTTTGATTCACAAATCCAACTATTCTGGCACATGGCTGCACTCCATCTGTCGTAAACTGACCTTCAGAAGGGAACTGTAGACAAATCTGCACAGCTTCGTCACCGTACTGCTCCCCTGAAAGAAAATCTTGTACTCTTTCCTTGCATTAGCAAGTGTGTAGGTGGGGGGATTTAGCACAGTGGCTTTTCTGTCCCCATTTTTTAGAATGCTGTGATCACTCTGGTTTCTGGAAGTCACATGTGGCTACACATGCTACAGTGACAGTATCCTGTTCACCTAAGTCTTGACAACACCTTCTGCTTGAGAAATACAGCACAACTGAAATAATAAAGCATGAAGATAAATCCATTTTTGATGTGACTTTGCAGTTCGTGCAGCTGTTATCCATATGGGCCCGCACTGGATTCCTACCAGATCACATGTGTAGGGATTGTCAGTCAGAATGGTTGAGTAGTATGGATGTGGGCATGCATTCAATCTCACCTCTGTTAGTGTAAACACGTACTACCGAGGGAGTTTATCTTCGTTTTCCTTTTGCATTTCCACATTGCCTTTCTGTGACTGACTCCCAGCCCATGTCTCTTCTCTAAAATTGCTCTCATGTCCCTTAACTATCAAATATAGCTCTAATGAGTATAAACATTTAAACAGCTGGAAATACGCAGATAGCTAGAACAGGCTGGGTGGATCACACGTCACAGCCACACAAAGAGGTGTTATTAAGTCACCATAAATAGGAGAGAAATGTGGACCTCAGAGTTGAGCAATACACCTAATGAATAAACTACAGAATCAAAATAATAATAAACTATGACTCTCCAAATGCAAGAATGATCAAGCATATAAAAACAAGGATAATAAGGCATAAGTGCCTGTCGCATAAAGGTGCAGTGCCTCTTTTTACATATCTGACAAACTAAATACATTGTACTATGCTAATGGGCTGGGAAAAACAATACATTAACTGTCTCCTGAAATGACTCTGAAATACAAGGAGCCCAAGAACTGTGTCAAATGCGAGGGTTTTTGGTTTTGTTTCCATAAAGTTCTTTTCAAATTAAAGGACAGCATTTAATGGTGTCGTTTTTATATTAAGCCTCAGTAGCACCATGGTGTATACCACTCTGTTTCAGAAATGGCATTATTCCAAAACGTGATCGTCTGGAAGGTTATCTAATCTTTCATAATTTGATTTGTCAACTCTGTATCTGACTCAGGAAATCAGCTCAGTTTGCGAAAGAACTGTCAAACGTGTTCAAAATTAAACATATATTTATGAAGTTACCTGAACTGGAATAACATCCTGTGTCCCGGGACTGTACGCAGATCCCAGCCATCACAAAAGAGCAGGCTTGATTATTTAATGGTTCTTTTTAGCATGTATCTGTTATGATCACAGCTGGCGAGTTATTTTTGTTTCTGCAGGTCTGTTACAGCCCCTAGTGGCTTAGAAACACTTCAACATCACCGTGGTCCTCAGCAGCTCTGAGGAGTGTGAAGTGCCACAGGGCAAACTGCAGGACCAGGGAAGCGGTGGGGCCTGCACAGCCTGGGTGTGTTCGGCAGTTCTGGGATGGAAAACAAGTTTCAGCAAACCCCATCATATGTTTCTTGCAAGATTTGCCATGCTTATTATTTTCAATAACAACACTGTCGTTGGCGTAAAGGAAAAATGTTTCGGTTTTGTATTTGTTTTAACCTCTGTCCTACATTTTTGTAAAAAAATCTACATACCATAAAATTTTGAAGAGACAGATGGCTTTATTTAAAGACTGAAAGTATGACACGGTAAGTAATTCATTTTTTAAATTACTTGCCTTTTAAATTGCTAGGTGGTCACTTCATCTGACAATCTGAGTGAAAGCTTTTTCCTTGCCTCTGGAAGGTTCGTCTTTGGCCAGGGCTTTCATCACAACTTTTCCAACATTCAGGTGGGCTTTCGCTGGCAAAGTGTTCATCGTGAGGGCCCTGCAGACTAGATGATGAATCTTAGAATCACCAACAGCAGTACCCCAGGACACAAAAAGTCCTGTCGTTCCAGAAGAAATGTGTTTATGCCATTTTATTAAAGACCTCTTTAGCTTTTTTCCTGAAACATTCTGTTGTATCATACAGTATCATCCAACACTTCCTGACCAACAGTATCAATATTTTTTGGTGTTTCTAGAGATCTGACAAGCTGGTTTTGCTTCTGATTCTGAAGAAACTTGGTTAGTTTTTCCCCATCACTGTTCTTCACATACACTGTCTTTGAACATCATGGCACAAAGTTTACTTTTACTGTGTAAACTTCAATCTGTGGGTGGTTTTCATTTAAACATTTAGTAAGTTGTTGCTGTCATTCTAATCAATATAATTGGCATTTAGTCAAAACCCTGCTAGTCAAGAGAACAGCAAAGCATTAATCCTCTCTCCTCCCTCACTTTTCCCAGCCTGTTTCACCCCAGGTTTTAAGAGGATAAGAGGCTTATAACCTGCCTCTCCAAAAATATTCGCAATTTGGAAACTTTTTGAAGGACAATTTTAAGAACTGAGAGCTGTTGCCATAGTGATGGCTACTAAATTGTGCATGGCCAAAGAGAACGAGTGAAGGGCTGGATTCGAGAGGGACGTATTTCTCTCCATGAAGACATCATTTGTCCTCTCGTAGGCTCAGGCTTGAAAAAGCAGCAGCTACTTTCTATTATTATTTTATATACGGTAGTTGGCTTTTTCAAAATATAAAACTGTTTACCAATGTGGACAGAAAAGACTTAATGCTAAATTTTTCTGTAGTAGGAACATTTAAATCCAGATACCTGTAAAAAAATCTTTCAGAATTAACTTTATGTTGCCTATGTATGTCTGTATTACCAAAGTTGCAATTGGTAGTTTGTTCCAAGGGTTTTTAAGGTGGACCATGCATTCATGTTTGAGTAAAACTACAACTACTTTTTTTTCCAGAGCAGAATACATTTTGGAGTGTCTACATAAAACCAGATTCCTGTAATTTATACATTTGCTGAAAGCATTTTCATTTATTACTTCCACAAGAAGAAGCCATAACGTCATCTGCAAAACTGTGTTTATTTTATGGTTGGGAAACAGCAGCTCATTACTAAGAGGAAAGTACAAAGCCACAATTAGACCACACAATATTCTTGGTCATAACTGACAATATTTATGCATCACAACATACCTGTTTGCTCAGGCTGGGAACTACTGAAACAGAGTGTTTCTACTTCAGTTTTAAAAACACAGTTTAACTTTTAAAATTTAATTTCTTGGCTGATAGCCCTTTAATTATAGGGCTACCCAACATAGGAAAACACAGTTCAATGAGTTTTCTTCCCTTCCTTCCCTCCCCCCATACTGTCTCTTTTGCTGTTGTTTGTTTTGTTCTCCATTATAGACATATGCTGTGCCTCTTTTTTACAGTTGCTTACTCTGGGTCTGCATAAGAGTGCTGAAATCTCTCTTTTAAACTGACAGTACTGATTTTTTTTTTCCAGCTTGTAGTCCTAGGAGTAATATGTTTAGGCTGAGGCGAAATAAGTTCCTGAGCCTGTGGGCAGGGTCTCTCAGTTGAGGAAATTCTCCTAGCACTTGGCTGTTTCGTTGAGAAAGGCTTTAGTGATATTTCATGGACATCTTGTGTTTCTGGGGTTACTTCTTCTGGTTTGCTGAGTACTTCTTTGGATAAGCCATCAATATTATATGGAAAATTTTCCCCAAAACAGGTTAGTACAAACCAAACATTTAATGGAAATGTCAAAATGTAACTTAAGCACACACAATGCTACTTAAAAAAAAGCAACCCCTATTTATCTGAAATTTCTGTAGAGATTTGCAAAGGAAATGTTTAATGGAGTTGCATGACGTGAACAGGAGTCTATGCAGCAGCATGAGGCACCAGCAGGAATGGCACAGCAGGAGTGCAGGCAGCGATGCACGTGCTGCAAGTCAAGAGCTTAAGACCAACCACGGAATGCAAGAAAGGTAAGAATGGGGAATTGGCAGGATTTGGGTGTAGGGCCAACTGCACTAAGTCCATCCCTTGAAGAAAGCCCCACAACACAGACACAGAGCAACAGCAGTATGATACAACTCAACTTGTCCCTGAGGTTTTGTGAAGAGAGAATATAAAGGATAGCAAAGGTCACGCACCATTGTCACCATTCAGGATGAACCCAGAAGCCGCAGGGTGAAGCTAAAATGGGGCTCCTGAGCTGGGGTGCAGGGGGAGGCCTCAGCTGAGGCCATTAAGGTCTACAGGTCCCCTCAGGGCACTGACCTTGATACTTGGTGCCCCTTGTTCTCCTTGTCACCATAAATAACCCTGCCCAGACACGTTTGTGTTCATGAGTCGGAAAGCCTGAGTATGCGTGAGAGTGAAATCTACGTGAGAATGACTGTTAGTGAAATTTGTCTTATTTAAAATAAAAAATTGCTGCCTTCTCTGTGGTCTTGTATGGAGCATTGTTACATTTATGGCTATAGCCATACTCCCTTCGTTTGCCCAAATCGCAAGTAAACAACAGTGCTTGTGTCACTTATTTGTCAGCTTGTAAAAGCAAATTTTTCTTCTCTCTCTTTCTGTCTCTTTATTACTCAGAACTATCTCTGATTTTGCCACTGTTTTAGGGATAATATTATTACAAGACAACTGAAATAGTCTTGCATATTATAAATAAATCAAATCCTAGACCTCTAGCATGAGGCTGAGAGGCTCTCCAGTGTTTTACCTTCTCCTATGTGACACAGGACAGGCTGCTTTTCACTTCCGTTTTTTCCTTTCCTCGTATATAGACTTCTTGGCTAATGAACAAACAAATCATTAAAAAGCATTGGAAACATATAGGCATAATTAGGAGTGTTTGTCGGGATAGCAGCTAAAAAGTTGTTTTAGCAAGAGGATGGTAAGATATTATTTTCCACATAACTTTTTTTCATTGAGGATTTATTTCCGTAGTGACTCACAGACCACTGCTGCTGTTCTGCCACGAGAGAGATGAGCCTGTAGGCAAAACATAGACCAGGTGAGCAAAGACAGCATGTTCAAACACAACACTTCTACCTGTACATTTACTTACAAAAAGGTTAAACTTACTGCGGTGCTGCAACAGCAGGAATTCTACAGGAGGGTTTTTGTTTGTTTATTTTCCTATTACAGGAAGACAGATAGAAATGCTTGAAGTGGCAGCTGATCCCTGTGACAGTCTCTTTGTTAGACTGGGACCTTGTTTTGTATCTGAAGTTAACGTGCTGTACTCTCGGGAAATATGTGCCAATCCCCAGAAGTACATCCTTCAGGGTGGAACAGCACCTCCTGCAAACAGTTTTTCACCAGGTACTTCTGGAAAAAAAAACAAACAACTGTCAAGAATAAAACCTTTAGTATCCTTCCTTATTCATCTTAACAGCAAATAAACCCCTAGAGAAAACCATTGCGTTCAAAGCTGTACCTGGGAGGAGAGATCCCATCAGGGCATCTTTAATGGAGATTTTTCCAGCTCTTCCTGAAATTAGGAACTTAATGTATTTTAAAGAGAAAGCAAACATTTCTATGATCACAGGTTTCCCTGATGTCAGGGAGGAGGGAAAACATCTTCAGTGATACACTCAACATACGTATGGCAATAGTGGAGCTAATTAAGAGACGCTCCCTTTTCCCTGGCTTGCTGGAATTCCAAACCCTCATGAGAGGCAGTAATTACGTTGGGAGTCTTTCACTCTTCCCCTCATCAATGTACTTCCTTCTTATGACATTGCATAAATACGTTTGTAATTTTCTCTTCCTGATGCGGCACAGTAACTGCAGCCTGTTTGAGGTTTTAATTCTGTGTGCTGATGAAGAGCTAAGAGCGACTCAGCAAATTGCTTCCGGCTTTTGCACAACTGCAGAGTGATGCAGACCTGCCCCATAGGGAGGGGGGAAGAATCGATGCATGTAACGATAGCATAATATAAATTTGCAGGTTGATTAAATCCCGTTACTTTGAGAGATATGCGCCTCTAATAGAGACCACCCCTACACCACATAGTGTAAAACAACTCTACCTGTTAGTAGTTTTCCCTGTAATTTTCTGCCAACCCTTGGCATAGTTCAAGGCTCTGAGCCAAGGCCATTAAGATCGACTATAACTGTATTAGGAAAGGGTCAAAGCGCTCACCAAATAGAGCTTAAATCCAGCATCTTAAACACAAGGCCCACTGCACATCTTTCAATTGCTTTTTAATTTTTGCAAATTTGTCAGTTTTTTTCCCAGCAATGAATCAGCAAATAAAGCATTAACAGACCTGTCACAGAACTCTTCTCTGCGATCCTCCACAATACCGTATTGCAGAGGACAAAATTTATGATACTACTAAGCCCATCGTCCTTTTCTATCTTTTCTATTAGGACTTTTTTTTTTTTTTTTTTTCCCCCGTTTAGAGAACAATTTGCATGCTGCATTTCTGCGCCAAGAACTAATTTCTTTTGTTACGTGATTTTCCTTTAATTCTTGTGCAAGCTCTTCACCTTCCCACAGGCGGCGGAGAGCCCAAGGCACCGCGCCCCGGGCAACCCGGCCGAGCCGAGCCGAGCCTTGCCGAGCTGGGCCGAGCCGAACCCAGCTGAGCATAGCCGAACAGAGCCGAGGATAGCCGAGCATAGCCGAGCCGAGCCGAAGATAGACGAGCATAGCCGAACTAGGCCGAGGATAGCCGAACTGAGCCGAGCCGAGCCGAGGATAGCCGAGCCGAGCCGAGCCGAGCCGAGCCGAGGATAGCCGAGCAGAACCGAGCCGAGCCCAGCCTCCCCGGGCGGCGCGGCCGGCTGACGCGCTCCGCCTGCGCCCAGCCCCGCCCCCGGCAGCGTGTGTGTCCCATGCGGGGCGGCATGGGCCGGGCTGGCAGCGATGGCGGCCGCGGGCCGGCTGCGATGGATCCGGTGCGGAGCTTCGAGCGCTGGAAGAAGAAATACACCTGGCGGACGAAGAAGCTGCGGCTGGAGCGGCAGGCGCGGAAGCGGCCCGAGTGGCAGGTGGAGCGGGAGGCCATCGGCCGCCTGGTGCAGCGCTACCCCGAGGTACGGCTGGGCTGGGCTGGGCTGGGCTGGCGCTGCCGGCCGGGGAACGGGGGATTCCCAGGGCGGGGACGGGAGGGCACCTGCCGGGTGGGCATGGCGGGCCCGCGGGGGTCGGAAAAGCGGCCCCTCTCCTCGTGTGGTGTGTGTGGGGCAGGGCTGGGAGGAGGAGGAGGAGGGGGGGGATCTGTGCGGGCTCCTGGGCGGGGGAGCGGGGCACCCCTAGGTGGCGGGGCTGCTCCTCTGGCTGTTGGCGGTGCCTGTGGGTGACAGGTGTGTTGGGTGGCACCGCTGAACGGCACGCAGAAGGGCTTTCCCCTCCGTGGGGCAGGGGAGGAGGGGGCCGGGGGGTCGGGGAGGGAGACCCCGGGAGGGGAGCGAGTGCTGGAGAGCGCAGCGGGGAAGAGCAGGAGGTTGGAGCAGGTGGGGGGAACACTTGTAACCGGTGGCACTTGGCCCTTCTGACCAGGCAACATGGATGTCTCGCTGTGGCAGATGGGACACGTTTGTCTCCACGGGAGATGCCCTGCAGGCAAACATCTCGCTGGAAGAGTGTGTTGTTTAACCTGAAGTCAGGTGTTTGGATATTAGAGCCAGGGTCAGTGGTGTTGGTTTTGTCACCTGAATTCTACCGTAGTTCAAGAGATGGCCAGCTTTTGAGCCATAGTGATTAGCAGAACGTATTGTAATTGTGAATAGCAGTTTAGATGTGTTCTGCCTGTGGTGCTGCTCAACGTCCTGCCAACTTTGGCTGAAATTGCAGCTGCTGCTGGAGAGGGGCATGGCGGTCAGACTTGGTTATGCAGCACTCAGTGCAGCTGATGGTAAAGACTTTTTGGTGGTTGTAATTTGACCAGAAGGTAATGATGAAAGGTATAGAAGAAACATATCTGTTACCGTGAAGGGGTTGTGGTAGCTCCTTCAGTTAATATTCAGCAAGTGCTCTGAGGCTTCGCACAGTCATTGGCTTTACTGGTTTGAAGGCAAATGGTATTCTTCCAAGGATGGTCAGAGTAGTGGTTTGAATCACAGATTGTTTCTCAGGAAAATAAATGGGTTTATTATTAATTGTTTTAATGATAAAAATTAAATATTGTGATTACATAAATGATTAATATATTTTGTTGTGAGTTAACTTGGTTTTGGGAATATCTCTCTACTCACTGTAAAAATAGAGGACTTAGATGCTGACTGTGAAAGCAGACTGCTCCAGTTGTTAGAAACTTGTATTCTTCTGAGTGGGGCGACTATTGCGGAATGAAAAAGCTCTTTACTGCAGTACTGTTTGGCTGCTTGTTATAACCTAGACTTAGGTGGTTGCCTCTGGTCTCTGGAGGGTGCGTGTCTGAGCAAGAGAGAAACCGAGTTAAAGCAGCTTGGCAAAGGCTGTGTACAGAGTTTGTGAACTCTCTGCGTAGATCCTAGGGTGATGGGCTTATTGTTTGTATAGCAAACTGCAGTATATACGTGAGAGATTGCTTTGTGTATTTGTGTGTGTGTATAAGGGTGTTATTACCTTTTCTGTAGAGATGAAATTCATACATTAACTTGCTTTTCTGTTTTTGACTAGAGAGAACTAGGCTGAAAAGAGTAGTGTTGTCATCTAGGTGCTTTAGACAGGTATAAACCTTCAGTTTTCTAGGATAGGCACAGCCGGTAGGACACTTGGTATTTCAAGTAGGTATAAGGTTGATCTGACAGCTCAGCAGGTCTTCATTTGAGGCTTTCTCTGGAATTGTTATCACGAGTTGTTGGGAACATCTGAGGACCATTTTTCTTGGCCCATGTGTTGGGAGATTTCTGTTCAGCAGTGTGTCGGAGATATGTGATAGCTACTGGAAGTGCATGAGTTGTTTAAGCTCTGAGTTTGACATTTGGAAGTCTCAGTTGATGGATGCTAGGCAGTATGCATTCAAGGCTGTGTAGTTTACCTTCCTCTTATTCTGCTCAGGCTTTATAGATACAGTAATTTTTTTTTTTTTTTCTTCAGAGTTCTGTGGTTTTTTTCTGTCATGCTGCTATTGGTTGTTGTGAACTTTGCCAGTGGTAGTCATTCACATTTTTGATGATCTTCTATCTGCCAGAACAGACCTGAAAGTACATTTTTCTTAATATCTCTACTTGACATCTCAACATTTTTGTCGTCATTGAGCCAACTCACGGACTCAAACACATGCTCTTGGGGGTTTTGTGCTCAAATGTGCTGTAGAGGTGGATGCATACAGAGAAGTAAATTAGTAGGTGTCAGGACAATGAGCTGCCTTTTCAGTATGTTTTGTACACTGTGGGACTGCTCTAGAAAAATGAAGTATACCAAGGCTAGAGGTTGGTGAATCTGGTGAGCTTCAGGACATAGGTGGGCTCTTCTTGTCTTAATCAGGTAAATGCAAGATTGCTGCAGTTCTGGGGCCCCCGGTCTGTCCGACAGTAAGGATGAGAAAATATTCCCAGTAGATGCATGTGGACACAGACCAAGCAGTGCCTGTATCAGCCCCTGTGCAGACACATGCACACAGGGCTTGCACACACAAGAACAGCACAGGGCGCTGTTCCTCTCTGGCTGATCAGGATTAGTGTCCACTAGTGAAATGGGTACCCACACATGGAAGATGGGTCTCTCCAGCAGCCGGCATCAGCTACTCAGCCTGCCCAGAGCTGGCCGAAGGCCCCGGTTTCCCCAGGTGTTGGCACCGGCCCCTGCAGCCCCTGAGGTTTGCGGTCCCCCCCAGCTGCCGGCACTCGGCTGCTGCCGCTGCCCACTGCTCTGGCCTGGGGCTGCTGGGGGTTTGTTATGTGGGCTCAGAATAGGGGTGTGCCCACACAGAAAGTTGATGAAAGTAATGTAAGAATAATTATTATTATTAGTAGTAATAAATAATTGTCAAGATGTAAGAATGTTTAGTAAGTCTGTCGGGCAGGCTGTGGTGATGGGGTGCAGGGCTCGGTCAGACAAGGGCACTGACCAGCCAGCTGTTACCCAGGGCCAGACCCTTTTATCTCCTTTTTCGTCTATTTTGTCGTGTTGGTTTCTCCCCAGTCCACCTTGATCCTTCCCTTTCCCTGCCTTTGGTCCTTCCCCTAAACATCCCATAGCAAACCTTACACATTCCCACACCCCCTTAATACACCTTATGAGAAGTAGTGCACTGTCCCCAAATGGTTTTTCCCCGCAGCCCCCCGCGAGTCCCATGCCTGCAGGCACCGCCCCCATCAGCCTGGGAGGGGGGTGGCCCCACTGGCTTCTTGGCGGGGTTCACCCAGGACCCTGGGCTGCCCCCTCTCCTGTCTCCGTTCCAGGGAGCAGCTGTGTCAGGAAGCTTTAACTCCACGTGCAGTGATGACAGCAGCGGGGCTCCTTCCCCAGCTCTGTTCCACTGATTCGTGCGGGGTCTTTGAGTTCACAGTCATTAATCTTTAATCACATAACCTAATGCTAAGTATATGCAAAAAAAATCTTGACTGTGGTGCTGTAGAGTCAAAGTGGAGAAGTGGAGTGGGGGAGAGATGTGTTTGTTACCTGGAGCTGTTTCCTGAAGTGTTTGTGTACCAGGCCCCTACCCTGCAGGACACTGACCTGCTTTTGTGATGTCTGTGGTCATACAGCACCTGGAATACACTTCATATTAGAAGGGGGTGGTTAGTAGATCGAGAGAGGTTCTCCTTCCCCTCTACTCTGCCCTGGTGAGACNCAATGATAGGACAAGGGGTAATGGGTTCAAGCTGGAACACAAGAGGTTCCGCATAAATTTGAGAAGAAACTTCTTCTCAGCGAGGGTGACAGAGCACTGGAACAGGCTGCCCAGGGAGGTTGTGGAGTCTCCTTCTCTGGAGACATTCAAAACTCACCTGGACACCTTCCTGTGTAACCTCATCTGGGTGTTCCTGCTCCAGCAGGGGGATTGGACTGGATGATCTTTTGAGGTCCCTTCCAATCCCTGACATTTTGTGATTCTGTGATCCTCATTGCTTCAGGGAATCTGAAAACACAGATGGGAGAAGGACAGCGTAGCGCTAGTGAGGCTGTAGGGAGGCTGCCAGCAGAGTTTGCGTGGTCCCTGCAGACAGAGGATTCTGCCTTCAGGGACAGGAGCCATAACGGTTCAATTGTTAGAAGTGCACGTAAGATTCTCTTTTTCAGGAAGATAATGGCTCTGTACTTTGCAGCATAATAATGTTTCTTTCTTGAGCTGCAATGGTTTAAAAAGAAGGGAGGTAACAGCTCCGAGTTCCGTTTTATGGCATATGACTGTCACTGTTCTATCTGCAGTAGCATCTGAAACCAAACTGCTCATCTGTGGATATTCCCAGGAAAATGAGTTTATGTTTAGTGTGCATGAATCATAAACTTGGTGCTTGTTGCAGCCGTACAGAAATATGAAATAATTGGGTAGTTATGTGTGTTGCCTTAGATATTTTATTGCAATTTGTATTGGAAGTTAGTCTGACTTGGGAGAGTTTTTGAGAAGATGGGCTCAGTGTGAATCGCTTTTCCCCATGAGGCCACTCAGGCAGAGGCACAGGCTGCCCGGATAGTCTGTCCAGGCTCTGCCCTTGAGAGGTTTCAGGATGAGACTGGAACAAGCCCTGAGCAACCTGGACTGAGCTCAGAGCTGACCTGCTGTGAGCAGGAGGTTGGACCAGGGACCTCCTGAGGTCCCTTTCAGCCTAAGTTCTTCTGTGATTTCATGATGATCTGAGCTTTAAATTATGCTATTAGCCTGCCTGATTGAAGTATGTCTTGTTACTTACTAAATAATTTATGCTAGAAGAGTAGTTTAGCTTAGGTCCAACTAGTATAGATTGCCTGACCAGCTAATTTGGATCAGGTCATACTGAACTACTACATATTTATGTTAATGGCAACTTAAAGAATGCTATTTGATTTCTCTGTTATACTTACATTGTAAGCACTGATTAAGGTTTTTTTCTTTCAGATAAATGCAAGTGAAATACAAAGATTTTCAGATTTTCCGTTGTCAAAGAAAACCCTAAAAGGTGAGTACAAAAGTTCTACTTGGAAAGTAATTTAAGTAAAAATGAATGTATTGTTTATCTGGATCTGAATGTTTTTTTTGCTTTAAACTAAGTTTTAGGTAAGTATTGCCATGTACAGCATTTTCTGAACAGATGAATATAACTCTGGGCAAAACAAAAAGAATTATTTTTAATTTTTTTTTCCCTTCCTTCTTTTCCCACACTGCAAATACTAGGATTGCAGGAAGCTCAGTATCGTGTGGTAACAGAGATACAGAGGCAAACCATAGGTTTGGCTTTACAAGGTAAAGATGTACTTGGAGCCGCAAAGACTGGATCAGGCAAGACCTTGGCTTTTATTGTCCCGGTAAGTAATTTGCATACTGCCATTTGTACTCAAACCAAGTTACCTGTGAAATATTGGATATAAACCAGCTTGGGTTAATAGATCCTGGAAGAAAAGTGATAATTCAACTGATCTGAATGTTCCAAGTAATTTAATAAAGCTGTTTGAGGTTCTGAACTAAGTGTATTTTTGGCGCTAGGAATATTCTGACACATGGAAATTCTATTTTGATCCTTACATTAGTAGACCCTGTGTGATTTAGGAAGTGGTTTGTTTTTTTCTCAGGAATCTGTTTTCGTGGTGCAACTCTAGTTGTCCAGTTCTTTTAAAATTTGAAAACTGAGTGTATGAAAAAATGGTGACGTTTCTTCAGTTCCCTAGACTGTTGTGTTTTTTTTTTTTTTTAGATAAGTGATTTTCATCCCTCTAAAATTTTACGATTTGGACCTTATATAGCAAACTTAAGCTTAGTGATTGTTGGCTTCCGTTTCCTTTTTGTGAACTCCTTAGAAATCGCTTCTAGGTGCAAGTGGGAAAACAGGATGAAAACCGCTGTCATAGATAATACATATTTGGCTGTTTTACTTGAAACTTCATGCTCTGCATTTCATTTATTCAAGTTTGAAAGTATAGTTGAGATGTTTGCTTGAAGTGCACGTATAAGTGCTTACAGACTCCATTATGTTATGATTGGATAAAGGGAAAAATGAATGTTGTTTTGATTATGGAAGTTTTTTGGTTTAAACATTTCTGGAATTTTTGTCAGCATAAATTTATTTGGAGCCTATTCTGTCAGTAGCTGTGAGACCAGTAGTAGGTGTTTTGAATACCCTCTCTAGTTGAGAAGGTTTATGCTTTATGCTGTGGTTTTAATTTTTTTTTTTATTAGTAAAGAATTAAAAAGGTAGGTGGCTTCAAAAGATAGTCTTGTGAACTTGAGAAACAAAAGTGAGACTGCTGAATTAGTTAATCTAGGAGTAGAAGTACTGCGTTTCACAAACCTCATTTTAAAACAGTTTTAGGGGAGAAAAGTGATAAGAGGAGAACTGGAGATATGAAGGGTGAAAATAAAAATTAATTGTACAAGGATGCTTAACAGCCTTCAGTATTTCAGAATGCTTCAGATATTCATACCTATGAAATCTTTGTGTTAGGATTAGCTGACTAAGACAGTGTTTCTATGGTGAGAATTCATAAGAGGAGCAATAATCCTGGTTTGAGGTGTATGGCAACTTTAGCTGGAATGCTCTGTATGTAGCATGTGTGGATAGTACTGCTATAACTGGAATTGAAGCTGCAATAATTTACTTCTAGTTGCTCATTCTGTTTCTCGTTCCCACAAAACCTTATGAGCAGGGAAGTTTCTCATGTTTTTCTACACTGATTTCTATTATTGTATGAATGATTAAGGCTTAATTTCCAGAATTTAGCAAAGCAGGGTTAATTGTGCAGTAAAATGCTTATGATTTACCACCCATTTCTGTCTGTCATAGATTCGTACTAGGGAAATTTGCTACAGCAAGTATTATTATCATCAGTTAGAATTTATGTATAATCAAACTATGTGAAATGTATACTGATATTTCTTCAAGTAATTGTTTTAATTAATATTGCTTTATATTTTTTATTACAATTTTAGTACGTATTTTCCTTCTGAGATTTTATAATGAGAATATGGTCATTTTTTTCAGGCTTTGGAACTCCTGTATCGCCAGCAGTGGACTTCAGCTGATGGACTGGGAGTTCTGATAATATCACCTACCCGGGAACTGGCGTATCAAACCTTCAAGGTTCTGCGGAAAGTGGGAAAGAATCATGAGTTCTCAGCTGGCCTTATCATTGGGGGAAAGGTGTGTCTTCTCGTGGAGTTTGCTGTATGGAAGCATAAAGTGCTATATTAAGTGCTAGTTTAGGAAGGAAACTCTGAAAATGCAAAGGCAGGGAAGAGAGACGTTAAGGGGAACCTATCAGCGATCCACTCATTTTCCTGGCTGCGTACTCTGTGTCTGTTGAAAATTTTGCATATTTACAGTCCATCCAGGTTACATGACTGGATGGGCTTTCCTACCAAGCCTTCCAGGGCTATTCTGTTAATTTATATTATTCTGAAATTCTTTTTCCTCAAGCCGCAAGTGTGAGCATGCTGAAGAAATTGTAATATCTGTGTAGAAATAGGACTGGAGGAAAGCAAATGTCACTCCAGTCTTCAAAAAGGGCAAGAAGGAGGACCCAGGTAACTATAGAACAATCAGCTTCACCTCCATCCCTGGGAAAGTGACGGAACAAATCCTTGGTGCCATCTCAAGGCATATCAAGGATAAGAGGGTCATTAGGGGCAGTCAGCATGGCTTCAGCAAGGGGAAGTTGTGCTTGACCAACCTCATAGCCTTTTATGAGGACATAGCCAGATGGATAGATGATGGCAAAACAGTGGATGTGGTCTGTCTTGATTTCAGTAAAGCATTTGACACAGTCTCCCACAGCATCCTCGCTGCTAAACTGAGGAAGTGTGGACTGGATGACTGGGTAGTGAGGTGGACTGTGAACTGGCTGAAGGAAAGAAGCCAGAGAGTCATAGTCAATGGGGCAGAGTCCAGTTGGAGGCCTCTATCTAGTGGAGTGCCTCAAGGGTCAGTACTGGGACCAGTACTATTCAGTATATTCATCAGTGA
>VWYH01009029.1:133595-145793 GCA_013399365.1 Pampusana beccarii
TCTTCTCAGTGAGGGTGACAGAGCACTGGAACAGGCTGCCCAGGGAGGTTGTGGAGTCTCCTTCTCTGCAGACATTCAAACCCCGCCTGGACACCTTCCTGTGTAACCTCATCTGGGTGTTCCTGCTCCGGCAGGGGCATTGGACTGGATGATCTTTTGAGGTCCCTTCCAATCCCTGACATTCTGTGATTCTGTGAATGGCTGATCCTTGACTTTTCCTAAAAACTATCAGTAGGTTAAGCTGCCCTGACCATCTCCGATACTGGGGTCCTAGTGTGTACAATGAGACCTAAGCTGGTTTAACTCCTTTCAGGATCTGAAAGAAGAGTCTGAAAGAATCCATCACATAAATATGCTGATTTGCACACCAGGACGGCTTCTACAGCACATGGATGAAACTTCATATTTCTATGCTTCTGATCTGCAAATGCTGAGTAAGTTTTTTGAGTACTTGAAAGTACTCAGAAATATTTGTAATTTGTTTGTAATTGCATGGAGCACTTCCTGGGGTAAAAAATTTATCCTAGGCAGGTTATGTAGATAAAATGGCATTAAAGTCCACACATGTACAAATTAAAAAGAAAATAACAAAACCCTTTTGTTCTGTGTACTTTGTCTCAAGCAGTTGCTGAGCATGCCTCTCTTAGTATGATAAGAATAAGTTGGTGAGTTAGTAAGGAACCCAAAACCAAGCGTAGCATTCAATATAATCCTTTACTTGTGCCTTGGCCTTTCTGCCTATGACTCTTGTGTTTTTCCTGACTTGATAATTAACTATGTGGAATATCCATTGCAGTGTGTGTTTTGGGCCAACTCTAAAAAACACTTTTATTTGAATTTCAAGACAGATTGCTGCTCCTTTCATTGTTTTGTTAGCATTGTTAACATGTTTTCTTTTCATCCTTCCAACCTGAATAAAAATTTTGGTGTTATGTGGAGGTTTACCTCCCACTAAGAACTGCATAATCTTTAGCATAGCTGGAGGAACTTAGAAGCGATTAAGAAGCTAATGAAGCTGATAAAATGTGAAATTACGCTTGCTACACTTAGTACTGTTCATGGCACTTAGACAGGAATTGCATTAAGTATAGGCATTTTTTAAAAATCTTTGTCTTGTGCTACTCTGTTTATACCCTGTGTTTTTGTGGTGAATTCAGCTTAGGTACAGTAGAGTCTGTTTTGCTCTGTCATGAATAAATAGCACAGCACTGCTTTATATTCCATGCTTTTGTTTCAGTAATAGGGCTGGGAGTCGGTAATTTGCAGTCTGTCTGCAAATTGCTGAACTGTTTACTTGAAATGCTGTTCTTTTATGCTTCGGCTTGTGAAGCCGAGGGCTGTAGTGTATAGATTATGGGAAATGCTGTGACTTCTATTACAGTTTTTTAAAAAACGTATTTTACGGAGTACATGAGTATCTAAAGAGAATCCTGTCATATACAGTAATTAAGTTAATCTCTGCAGTTTAAGTCAGCATGGATTTTTGTACTATATGGATTTGATGTGTGATTTTTTTTTTTGGTGTAAATAAAGCTAAAACCAGATTTTTCTCAAACTATCTCTCAAATCAGTTCTTGATGAAGCTGACAGAATTCTGGACATGGGGTTTGCTGATACAATGAACGCAATCATAGAAAATCTACCTAAGAAACGCCAGACCTTGCTTTTTTCTGCAACACAAACAAAATCTGTGAAGGATCTTGCACGTCTGAGTCTGAAAGATCCAGAATACGTTTGGGTTCATGAGAAAGCCAAATTCAGGTACGTTGGGATATTTTTTTTTCTTGGGGGAGTTAAACAGATGGTGATCCTACTTAGGTCATTCTCTGAATGTCAGTTCCCTGAATCAGAAGTTGTGTTGTGCATCCTCCTTCCTGCAGTGTGTGATCCTGTTCTGTGCCTTCCTGAAAGGAAGGAATTTCCACATAAGAGGGTCCTAGTTCTGGCTGATTTGTTACAGGGAGGCTGAACCTGCATCTTCCTTGTGGCTCCTCGGGCAGCTTTGCAGACTGGGAGTTTTCTTTCTCAGGAGCAAGTGATGGAGCAGTGTCCTGGCTCTATCACTCACTTCTGAATTGCTCCTTTTCATTGTTTGGCTTCCTTGTCTCCTCCGCGTGTGTACACTGTGCAGAACCACCAGATGTGTTGCACAAGTACAACTCTGTGTGCCATTGACAAATCTGGCTTTCCAAGGAAAATGTGACTCTGTTGGGAAAGTGCAGAATGACAGTCTTCTTATAGAATATTAGGTGCCCAAAGGAAAGCATGTGGCACTAGTCCATGTGCAGTAAGTCTTGTGGCTTCCTGATGTGCTGGGTTTACTGTGCACACAGGGTAAATTTGTCATGCCAAACAGTCTGGATCCCAATGGGAGGACCTTGTGAGAAGTGAAGTATGTGGTCTACTGTGCTCAAAAAATATAAGGTGTCACTAAGTGAAAAAAAAAATGCATTTCGTTTTTGGCACATTTAAAAAATTTTGAAATCTAAGTGAAGAACATTATTTGATGTTATGCATTTCTGTGAATTCCATCTTCTAAGTGTCAAACTGCTTATGAACATGTAGGATTTTTTTTTCTTTTCTATGAAGTTTACATATATTCCCATACGTAAGATGCAGGAGAAAGGTGAAGCACAGTGATAAAAATGGCTTTCCCAAGAGCAACTGAGAAATCATAGCAAAATCAACAGCTGAACCAGGTTGGATCTTGAGACAGTTTCAACTATTTGATTTGATTCTCTCTGTACTGTGCTGCAAATTCCTTTTTTAAAAATCAGTAATGCTATCAAAGGCATCTTAAATATGCGTGATCGTCTGAAAAAATCACGTGGTTAATAGCCTCTTAGCAGAAGGGGATGTACAAGCCTAGTATGTAGTCTTCATTTTGAGGACTGACTATACATCTATTTCACAGATCTCAACTTTTTCCTGAGGTCTGTTTTAAATTACATTTAATTAAAAAAAAATATTTGAGAGAGTGCAATTAGATAATAAACGGAATTAAAAAAAAGTATTCATCACTGCCTAAGTGTACAATAGGTTATTGCCTTATGAAAAGGTTTTCTCTGAAAAAAAAGTTTCCTCTGAAAGACTTACAAATTAGAAGATGCTGTGGCATAATTCAAATTGACTAGCAGAATAAAAACTGGAGTAGTGTCTTGTGCCACCTGGGTGGCTAAAATGACCTTTAGAAAAATGGTTTTTGAATACCCTTGGTCTGTTGAGGGTGAAGCGGAGGAACTAAGAGGTGAGCATTTAGATGTATTTCAAGGACAAATATGCCAAAGACTTTCATTTTGGTTTATTTTATTTCGTAAAGAATGGAAACATTAGTTAGGATGATCATTCAGAGCTTTACAAAGTCACTTTGCATGTCAGGGTGTAATCAGTAGAAGTACATCAGTGCTCCTTTTTGTGTGTGATTAGACTGTGCTTTGACATTGCCTTGAGCACAAATGATGCTTTAATAGGGCTAATAGACAAAATTGCATTTTAAGTCAAGGCAATTTGAATGTCACTGCTTAGGCAGGGAAAGAGTTTGGCTTGCTAGTAGTAAATGAATTTAGAAGTAATGTCAAAAGTTATCCCTTCCTCCCCATGGGCTTTTAGTAAGGAAATTGATTCATCTTTCAAGAGTAACTTTCTAGTGGAGCTGCTGCTTGTTCCTCAAAGTTGCAGAACATTCCAGCCTGCCTTTTTTTCCTTTTCTTTTCCCCCCTTTTTTTCTGGGTATTTGTCTGACGCTTGACTTAAAAGAAAGGACAAGCAACTCTGTAGATATTCTATGGCTGTATATTCACTTTCTTCCCTTCTTTTGTTTCTCTTTTTAATGTTATGGGAACTAATGCCATCTAACTGTACTTTTTTTTTTTTTTTTTTTTTTTTTAGTACCCCGGCAACTTTGGATCAAAACTATGTTGTTTGTGAGCTTCAGCAAAAAGTAAACATGTTGTACTCTTTCCTGAGAACTCACTTGAAAAAGAAGACCATTGTGTTTTTTGCAAGCTGTAAAGAGGTATGGCTATTGCCCCCTATCCACTGTAGCATTTTAAAACTGTTAAAATTAATATATTAATGCAGATGTCAAGGCACCAAAGAGGTGAGATTCTGGACTAGTTTGCAACACGAAATTGGGGAAGGAAAGCAAACATCCCCCCCCGCTGCGGGTGTGTCGGGCAGGGTCCCGCTGCTGGGAAGCTCAGCGACCCCAGCTCAGTGCAGGAAGGTCCTGGAGACCTCTGTGTACTCAGCCGTTTTTGTGCTCTGCTGTAAAAATTAATACTAAACATTCTGTCCCTAAGGGCCAGCTGTTTCAATTTTGTCCCGTGACATTTTGCGGCTGGATTACAGAGTATTTTAATAGCTATATCTAGTTTCTTTACAAGCTTTTAAATTTGCCTAAATAAGAAATTATAATTGTGAAATAGTGCACAGTAAGTTTTTTCTTATGGTTATATAGGAAGTAATCCTTCAAAAATCAGCTTGTATAAATGTCCTGGGACTATTCTGTTGAAGATATTTGTATGTGTTTGTATGGCACAGGTATTTATTCCTATAAGTGCCGCATGTATCGAATATTTTACAACATACAGTGGTGTAGTAAGTATTCATTGCATTTCTTCCACTTGTGCAAGAGGTTACGATAGTTTTGTTGTTCTGTAGTTGGTTGGTGAGTACAGTGAGGTGGTGGGCTTAGTTGTACAGAAATTCTCTGAGCTGCAGCTGTTACTGCAACCTGTGCAGTTTCTGTAAGTATTTTCTTAAAAAAAAAAAATTAGATAGCTGCCTCCTATAAAATAATGCCGCACTGTGGTACTGTATGTAAGAGTAAACAGACTGTTTTTACAAGAGAGGCTGTTGAAGCTTGAAATAGTAAACCAAGACTGTGCAAACTGCTTTGAGTGCAAGTGGGAGACACTACACCCCTCCAGTGTTGTCTAACAGCGATGCTTCCGTGGACTTTGATACTTTGGTCCGCTTCATACAACCTAATTAGTCACGTCCCAAGTCGTTCTTGCTGTTACCTGCTCTGGTTCCTTTTAGGAAATGCAATCAAAAGCCATGCAAAGTCTCAAAATAGCATCTCTTGTCTCCGATACGGAGAAAAGTGTATTTTATTTGATGTGCTAAGTCAGTTGCTGTATACTGGATATGATCTTAACAAGTTTAATGTTGCATAGTAATTTTTTTTTTTCTCCTTGATTTGTTGGGTAGGTCCAGTATCTATTCAGAGTGTTCTGTAAGCTTCAGCCTGGTCTTCCTGTACTGGCGCTCCATGGCAAGCAGCATCAGATGAAGAGAATGGAAGTCTACACTTGTTTTGTTCGGAAAAAGGCAGCAGTACTTTTTGCTACAGATATTGCAGCTCGTGGCCTGGGTATGTACCCACAGAAGCAAAAGTTGTTCACAAAGTGATGATCTAGCCCTATTGGGATTTTATCAGTGATACTATTCTCTGAAGACCAACCTGATTTGTAAGAAATGAAGCTGTATTTTGTAAAAGAGCTCGTTAGGGTACCTCAGAAAAGATACGCTTCTTAGAGCTCTGCTGTTTCTTTACTGAAGAGGCCCACTTCATTTGTGCTTATTTTTGATTTTTGTCTCAGAAAGGCCTATGTTGTCACTAGTTTTGTAACGGCATTTGTTAGTGAGGTAGTCAGTGGAAGCTGTCCTTTATTTATTCCTTTGTTTATTTATTAAATTATGTAGACAATCTAGTTTTTCCAGCCATGTTCTATGGCAAATGTCTGGAACAAGAGAAAATGGAAATAGTGACGTATTTGCTTACTACATGCCTTAAGGCAAGATTTCAGCAGTTTTAAGTATTTCTGGTGTACCTGTATCCTGTGGGTTATTCCAAAGGATACGAAAAATGACTAACCTAGTATATGTGGAAATGAAAACCTGAGGAAGTTTTGATGTCTGAACTATAAATGGCGTGACAGGACTGTATTCTGAAGGAGGCAGAAAAATAGATGAGGGGGAAAAGCAAGAATATTTGTAAGACCTGTTTTGGCTTGCACATTTATTTCCTCTGGTCATTACAGCTGAATTATGATTTATTTCTTTATATCTTCTGTGGATACTTTGGATTTTTTTTTTTTTGTACTTGGAGGCATTTAAATATGACACAAGACTGTTCTCAGGAGTCTACTGTTCTTTCAGACAGCAATCTATGCTACAAAAGGAAGGAAGGTGCTCTAAAAACTGAAGACAGAAATGAAAACTGTGTATCGCACCTTCTCCACTGCTGAAATCTCAGTAGTGAGGATCTAACGCGGGTGGGGTTGGTTGGGTTTACATCGTAGGTGTAATTGTGGAAAACAGCGCAGCTACAGACGCGATGAAGAATTAGCACCAATTTACTCCAGCGCAAAGCAAGCTGCTGCCCAACGAAGTGCAGCAGTTAGAAAAAGCTTACAAGTATTATCATTCACATTCAGTGCTGACTTCTTTGTCAGGCGTGGTCGCCTCCTCCTGTCTTTGAGAAGCACTATAATTCTGTATGTGGACAGCTGAAGTTGTGCTGTCTTGCCACAGCTAACTTCAAACCTTGGTGGTGTAGGATATTGATGCTGCAGGTGAAAAGGGGGTCAGATATTGTTATTTAGTTATTATGGTGTTTTATTATCTATGTGACACAAAGCATGCCTGTTCTTGTCAAGTGTGAAATTATGTTCTACTCAATGCACTGTCATAATTTAGAAAATGAAGACACTATTAATTTTAGCTTTCTTTGATGAAGAAGATGATTGTTTATGATATGGTAATACATGCAATTAATTTTATTTTTATTTCAGAGGTTGCACCCAGAGTCTGTAAATTGGTCTAAATGATGGTTCTTATTGGAATTAATGCTCCTAAATAATATGTTGCTCTTGAATAGGAGGATGGTGAGTACCATGAGCTTAGATTTTTGACATATTTTTTTTCTTTATACAGATTTTCCAGCAGTGAACTGGGTCATTCAGTTTGATTGTCCAGAAGATGCAAACACATACATCCACAGAGTGGGAAGAACAGCCAGGTTTGTTTTCACTTCTCATTAATATTTTATTGTTTAAAACTAGATCGCTATAGGGACAGGTTATTGGCTAAATACTCACTTGAAAACATCAAGATACAGATTGGAAATAAGGGCTGTTATCACCAAAAGACTCTTTTGATTGCTTAAGAGTAGTGATTTGACTGAATAATTTCTTAGTGAGCGTCAGAAACTCCTTACAGCAGACAGAAAAAATAGGCCCAAATTACCTCAAAGGCTGAGTTAAGCATGTTTGTGGGTGGAAAAGCTTGTTTTGCCGCTGCCATTTATAGGTAAATAAGGCTTTAGACTGTGGAAATCCAATTTCTTTGTGTCATTGAAGACTCTTCAAAAGGATGGAAATATTTTCTTCTGTATTTTAATTTGAGGAGGAAAGAATCAAGCGATGTTAATTGCAGGTTAAATTTTAATTTTTATAAGTCTTTTGTAGAATTATATTCTTAGGGATAGCTTTAGTTAAAATACTTCTGGCTAAGCCTTTATGATGGGATTTACCCAAATATGCTGTTGAAAACCTGGTCATTGATCTCTGAAGTAGATTTTTAAGAGAAACAGGAGTTGTTATTGCATATAATTCAGTAGATCAAAAACTTTATGCAATTATCCGAAGGATGAAATGTGAGACCTGGCATTATATCTTGTATATAATTTAATTTGTTTGCAGTAGGGTTTGTAATATAGGCAGTTGTCAACCTAATGACAGAACAGTTTCTTAGAATAGGACTTCAGCACTCTGCACTATAGAAGTTTGAAATCTCTTTTTCTGGATCAGATGGCATTAAATTTTGGTGATTCTGTAATAGGAGTGTGTACTTCCAGCCCTCTTTTAGAATGTGGAAGTTCTAGCTGTGTTTAACATCGTAATTGGTAACATTTCTGCCCCATTCTTAGTCCTCCATTTTCCTATCTACCTGTTATAATAGAGCGGAATAATAAATTTTTAAATGCCTTTGGAAAGAACCATGAACAAAATCAACGAATGTTATATACAAAGATAAAAATCATGTAGCTGTTTGAGTAATTTAAAATCTGGATGTAATCTCATGCATCCCAATTGAGAGAAAAACATATGGACTTAGAATTCTGGGGTTTAGGGTTTTTTCTCCCTTTTTTTTTAATCCTATGTGGCTTCAGCAGGAGGCTTATAATGTTATCTCTATGGCATACTGTCATCGTGGAAGGGAAAACAACACGTTTGTCCCAGTTGAACTGGCAGTTTCTGGAAGGCCTGCTGAGCTGTGTTGCTGAGGTAAAGCACCTCCCTGGAGTTACAACCCTCAGCATTCGTCCCAGTTCCCATCGGGCGCTGAGACCTGTGATTTCAAGTAGGTTTAGAGAGGGGCCGCAGCTACATAAAGACAAATAACCCTCCTTTTCCACAATGCTTTTAGTAAAACGTCACGCTGATGAAGGCCGCGCAGCCTTAAGCGTTGGCCTTCCATGGCATCTTAAACACCACCTTCTGTGGTAGCTTGAGGGACAGATTCAGACAGAAAATGGGGGCAGAGGGTCTGTCCCGTGGGCCGTGAGCTGTGCCGGTGCCTCCACCGGCCGGTTGTGTTCTTCCTTTCATGTGAATTTTTCGGCAGCCAGACCTTGCTGAAATTGGGAGTGCACCTGAGCGAGTTGTTTGAGCTGGTGATGGTGACTGAGATTGAAAGCAAATTCCTTCCACAGGGAGAGCCTTGTGGGTATTTTCTGTCTCTTAATCTGATACAAAGATCAAGGAGAGTTCTGCCTACACTGGGCTTTCATTTGGGACAAGCGTACAGGCACTGTCTGTCCTTAAAGTAAAGCAATCCTTGGAAGAGATTTCTTCCATGAACTTAATGGCATGAAATAAATATTCGAAATAAAGCAAGGGAGTTGTCTAATCATTTTAAGTAAATACTGTGCACTAAGTAAATACGCTAATGCAGCTTTAGGTGTGGATAATTGAGAATGCAATTCTCAGGGAACTCTTAAGTGATGAGTAGGAAGCTTCGTTTGTTTTCAATAGCTACAGTTCATGTGAGAAGCTTATGTTTCTTCTAGAAACTTGATAAAAATGAACCAAACTGAAGTTTAGTAGTCCTCATTAATGAGGTTTGAGATAATTACAAATTTTCATGCGTTATGAGAGTCTATAATTGCGTGGAATGAGAGCTAAATTAAATATCTCAGCTAATTAAGAGACTCCATTAAACTGTAATTAAAACTGGGATGCCAAATACTGTTTACTTTTGAAATCAAATTATTTTGTGATACAAAAGTAAATATGAAAGTCAAGAGAGAAATTATTTTGGGGAAAGGGCTGAAAAACCTTTAACTAGCAATCATGGATGTGTTTCCCTATCTGTTTCACAGTTTTGCAAAGCTTTATCTAAGATGAAAGGTAATGATTGATTTTTAAGTGGATAAGACCACTGTGTTCCCTAAGTAGCATTTTGCTTGCATTTCATCCTACTGAAGAACATAAATTGCAACTCCTGCATTTTTGATTTTGGATAAAGTAAGATCAAGAAAATCTGGGTCTTGTCCAGTAATGCTTTTACTTTGTGGTAGAATTGGCATATCTTGATTTTTTTTTTTAATGCTACGATTGGAGTGATTGGACATTATTTCTTCCAACTAGATTTTAAAGTATTTATTTAAAGTCTTAACTAGTTCAATAACAGACTTTAAAAAATACTGACAGTATTATGGCTGTGCCCATAAATATTTTTGGCTATATTTTTGTCACACAATTTCTTAGCAAAGCCTATAAGTTAAAATACTAGATCACAGTGTTTTCTTGTGGGTTTTAGTTTTAAAAATTCTAAGTAAATATGAGCTACTTGTAGCAATTGTCTGCAAAACTGATTTCCTCTGACTTTTAATTTCTGTTGATGCTTTCTGTTCGGTAGCCTCTGAAGCCTACAATTGAAAATATTCTTTGATCAATTTTGTGAAACAAGTTACAGTGCCACTAGGGGACAGCAGAAGATAATCATTTCTGAGGCACACTGTTACTCACTTTTTTCCCCAACTGCTTTTCCGAACATAATTTGTAAATTGGATGACATAAAAGAAGCATATATAGGCATTTTTTTCCTTCAGTCGTGATTGCATTGGTGTGTAGAAAAGACACTGAAGTCTATTTTATCTTTCTATTCATGTGTAAATATCTTGTATTTTGGATGTATCTGTGTCCTGGCACATCTTAGTAATTAATTTCTTTCTTTCCTAGCATTATATTCTTCCTTCCACTCCTTTTTTTTTTTTCCACCTTTGGAGGTGACTATTAAAAATTTGAGTTTAGTGATTTTTCTGTCAGGAGTTTTTATTTTAAAGAAGCTGACAAGCGGAATGTTAAACAGGATAAATCTTTTTGCTCTGCAGTTTTTATCTGTGGTATGTTCAGAACTTTATGCAGGCTTTGGGTCTGACTCAGGCTCAGACTTCTGATGGTATTTAATCCAGGCTCGTTGGTAAGGTTTCTTAGGTGCTTAAACTGATTTAGGAAAGAAGTTGTAATTTTGTTGTTGTCGTTTAAACACAGTGTGCATGCAAGCATGCACGTCCTGTCTAGCTCTACATATGCTTTTTTCATTTTGGTAAATTATATTCTGAAAACAACTGGAATAATAAAAGTCCATCTTCCCACAGCAGGAAACTCTATTGTCCTAGCATTCTAGTACTGGCTGGTATGATGATTAAAGCCAGGAAGTATGAATAAAGACTTAAAAGGTCTATAGTTTTTTTTTGATGCCTTGTGAATACTGCAGAGTACACACACATCAAATTTTGGAAAGGTGAAAGGGGCAGGTCATATAATCTTTTTCTGTCATAAAGTAAAATGCTTTGAAGCATGCTCACTGGGGCTCTCCTTAAGTAATTACACATTATGTGTGTGAAAGTAAGACTAATAAGCCTTGAGAGTAATCCTTGTGAGTGGCAATAAAGCATTTAAAAATGTGAGTGACTTAATGGAACTTTTTTCAATGGTGGAAGCTTTTTTTTTTTTTTTTCCCCCCCACTAGGAAGGATGTCCCAGGGATACACATCTTAGGTCCTGACTAAACAGTAGAGTCAAGATGGCAGCTCATTGTTTAATCATTTTTTCTATATTGAAGACCCATTGAAGCACTTCTACTGATGTTTCTTTAAAAATAAATGCAGTATTTACACCATCTCATATTATATTGCAGTCAAGTCATCATCCTAACTCAAGTAAAAATAGCAGCTAGTGGAGGTCACAAGAAATTGTTGACACCACATATTTAATTTGCAGTTCACATTATTGAATTCTCTAAAATGAAACACTGTACCCTAGCTACGTTCCTGCACTGGGCTGCGATGCTGCAGGCGTGCTGACCGGCACTGTGTTACCCGTTAGAATTCCCTTCATAATGGCCTGGTGTGAATGAACGAATGAACTGAAATATTAAGTGGCTAAGGTTATTACCTACTGACATGAAGCTATCCTCTAAGCTGTAATAAAAAATAGATAAGCCGATGTATTTTAGTGCAGTGGAGTGGACGCAGCTGCTGTGGAAAATGCATTCATTGCTTACAGTGTGGGGTGGAGGACGCGACAGCTTCCCGAAGCCTTTTGAATTCAGTGTGTTCTGAGATGAGCAGGAGGAGGCTGGTGAGCTGCTGCCTGTTCCTGTCCATTATTTCTTGTGACTAAGTGTCTGGCAAATGAGGACACCCAGACATTACGGCTGAATGAAGGGGATTATGGTTTTGTGGTATGAATAAAACGCAGTTGCATGGTTCTTGGAATTTGGCAATAGATATAAACGGGCTGCTGTCCAGACAGGAGAAGGAAAAGGATATTAAATGATCAGAGGAAGACGAAGCAAACCGCAAAATAAACAAAGCCCGAAGCAATCTCTGACTCATAGCAATATTTATTGATAATTTTTTGGGTATACTGAAGTAAGGTCTGTTCAATGGAGAAATAGGAGTGAACAAAGCATTAGAAGTCAGCGAAAGCCAAACCAAAAAATGATGCCAGTTCACTTTTTGTTGCTTGTTTTAAATGCTCTGTGGGGTGGTGCGGCCTCACCTGGAGCTCTGTGTGCAGGTCTGGGTGCCACAGGATGAAAGGATGTAAAGGTACTGGAGAGTGTCCAGAAGAGGGACACGAAGTTGGTGAAGGGTTTGGAGAGGAAGCTGTATGAGGA
>VWYH01009029.1:145817-164408 GCA_013399365.1 Pampusana beccarii
CTCCCCAGGGAGGTGTCACGGCCCCAAGCCTGACAGTGTTCAACAAGAGACTGGACAATGCCCTCAGACACATGGTGTGAACTGTGGGGTTGTCCTGTGCAGGGACAGGAGTTGGACTCGATGATCCTTGTGGGTCCCTTCCAACTCAGGATGTTCTGTGATTCTATGCTGGGCTGTTGAGAACCCGTGGGGCAGAAGAGCTCTTCTCCCTGGCAATCACATTCTGCTCTGTTCTCATTTGTGTTGCGCTGATTGAGCAGGACTTGCTGTAGATGGTACAGCACAGTTCAGTTAGCAGTGCGCACAGATCTCTTGTTAAAGATTTGTTGTTTTAAAGAAAAATATCTATTACAAAAAGAGACCATTGATCAAGTAGATGGGATAGAAATTCCCATATTACGTGCATTTGTTTTCTGTGCTCATTTGTCACTTAAAAAAATAGAATAACAAATGACCACATTAGGGAAGAAACTCAGCAGTGCAGAAGGTGTGATAAACAGCAGATAAAACTCGTCTTGTTCCTGGGCTTGGAGAAATAATGTTTTCTTGGTTTAAAGCTTACATTTCACCAGTCCTCGTCATGTCAGAAGACCTGTAAGGTAGTATAATTGGAAACAAAGGTTTGGCTCAATTGAGCCCAGTGTGAGCGACCTAAAGCTGTTACTTTGTTTAAGAAATATGTTTAAAAATGGTAGCTTATAAAATCAGGTTTAAGAGTTGAATTTTAAAACAAAAGTATGAATTATTGTATTTCTGTGGAAGGCCTTAGGGGTAGATATGAATATTAGTTTCTCTTTGTTGAAGGATAGTGTGTGGGTGGACAGATTTATTCATATGCGTATCAGACTGAAGTAGGTCTTTTCAGAATCAAACTGTCCATTTTGATGTGTTTTGGTTATATTTTTATGGTTGTCTTGTTCCTTTACATAAAAAGTTCAATGCAGACGCATGCATCAATGAAATGCTTTTTCATTCACTGTTGTAGTTAATTTTATCAAGGAATTGAAAATAATGTTAAAAGATAGCTTTTGGAAGCTAGGTGTATACAGGGTGTTTCAAAAAGATGGACCCAAGTGCAGAGAGAGAGTGATTTCAAATTGGGTCCATCGCTTTGAAACACCTTGTATTTGTGTACTCAGATGACGATTCTCTCTTTTCAAGTGCTTCTTACAACAGATGAAGAACTGTACTATGCTGGGCTTTTCTTTCGTCATCCTCAGTTCTCAATTGCAATACCATGTGCATTGACAAATACCTATACTATTGCACTGGCGTACTCTTTGAGTCTATACAGGAGCAAATATTTGCTCTAGAAGCAAGGATCTGTGCTGGCTTTTGAATTTTGCTTGTCAGTTATTCCATGTGATGGAATTGCCTTGTTCTGGATTCTTTATGGCAACTAAAATAGTATGCAAAGGTTTAAAGAACGCTATTGTTGCAAAATAAGTGCTCCAGAATATTTATGTTCTGGGAAGGGTGTGAATGGTGCACAGTGAATAAATGATCACCTTTACATGATGGATAATTTGGCTTTTCAGTGAATGTAACTATTAAATACTTTTGTATTAATAGTGTGGCAACCATCTAAGATGAATAAAGGGTCCAGCAGAAGAAGAGTGAAAATACGTAATTATAATGTATCAAAATGCGCGTGCAAAACCAGGCAAATTTAGTTGGCTTGATTTTGATGTTATTCCGAATGCTTAACTTACTGACCTTAATGTTTTAAGGAAAGAGGTCTTCTGCTTACTTCTGGTAGGTCTTCAGCAAATTTCATCTGGGTGAGAAAGAGACAGTTGAGAAGTTGATCTGTCTTCGCTGATGCCTGATTTCCTTTCTCTGAAGGGATCTGCTGCGAAGGGTTTCTGCAATACTAATGTATCTGAAGGTGGCTTTTTGGCTTGGAATGCCAGGCTTTTTAGGAGTGGGCTTTGATTTAAGCTCACAAGTTTTGGAGTGATAACTTACTTCCTTTTACGTCTTTTGCTTGATAAGATGACAGCATTTGCTGATACTATCCATCCTGGCCCAGTTATGTTAAAATTACATCTTTAATCAAGTCAACTTGGTAAAGTCCCACTTAAGTTACAGATTAAAAAAACCCGCAAAACACATTATTTTAATATGGGGGTAGATGTGTGACCTCGAAAGTGTAAAAGTTATGTACTTATGGTTCCTTCCATCTTCATATGTGTCCAAAAACTTTATCACCTCCTTTACATTGAGTTTTCTGTGATGGGAAATATTCCAATTCAGGAAACTGTAATGCAACTATCTTTATATCTGCAACCCACTTCCCCCAAATTTTACGATTATCTCATCATCTCCATTTTCTCCTTTGCCAGTTTTTTAAAATAGATTTTTTTTTCTTGCCAAACAAAGCAGAAATACTGCCTTTAACTCTCTCAAAATTTGGCATCAACTTATATCTTCTGAAATACAAATGTTAGGGAAATATGTTGCAGTACATCTGTGCAAGACAACCTGTATAGCATTTCCAGTAAGGTCGGCATGTCCACACAAGCTGTCCTTACAGTTCTCTCTCCATTGCTTTCCCATCTTCTTTTTTTCCCTACTGGATGTCTGCCCTACAGCAGAACAGTAGTGCCTGGTGACCGCTGATCAGATGGTTCCCATTCCTATTTTATTGTGGTATCGCTGCAACTCATGTGTCACTGACAATTAAAATACGGTGCATTGGACTGAACTATATGTTACTGTGGTTGTGGCTGTAAAATTACTTGGAAGGATGTAAAATTACTTGGAATGGAGTTAGAACAAGCCCAACTGCAGCTGCATGGCAAGGTGGAATTGATTAATAACCACAGCACGGTTTTCACCTGTTGCCTTGGTGATAATGATAGTATTGTTTGCTTTAGCAGTATTGCCTAGGGGTGTGTGCAGCCTTTGGCTGGATCTGATCAAGGACAGGTTAAGATAGGTTAGGATTAGCAAAAGGTGAGTGCCTCTTTGGCCTACAGGAAAAGCATTTTTTTCTCATCCTGTCCTCAGTGATTTGTGTCTGTGCTGTTAGTTCCTTCATGCTCGATACCAGCTGTTGGCTCAGGGTGATTTTTAGCAGAACGTTAAGATAGATTCTGTCATGGTGAATGAACTGTTCTCTTGATCTTAGTGTTTTATTTATTTTTTTGGTATGAAATGAAACTACCTGGCAACTCTTTGTGTTTCTTTGCTAGGGAAATGATGCACTTGACATTTTAAACTATTTTTCTCTACTTCTAATTAGCCGCTAGCACACTGCCCTAAGCAATTTATCATATTTCCTTCTTGTCCAGCCTTTGGTGCTTGCCCTTGGTTATAGACATCCTTTTTCTCATCTGCAGTCAGTGTAAATATATCATTACTACCTTCTGCTTTATAGTGCTAATGATGATTTGTCACAGCTTCCTTGCTTGTAACTCAAGATTGAATTTCAGAGAAGGTACTTGCCTTTTTGATAGGTATTGAAGCCAATACGCTCTAGAAAATAAGACAGATATGAACTAGAAGTATGTGAATTTTTCTTTTCCAAAGACTTTCTGCAAGTAGGATGCAGTTTTCCATAGAATGGGAATGAATTGTGTCTGGTATCCTAATAGACTTGAAATTGCAATACAAAGATGAGTCTCTGCTCTGGTCTCTTGATCACCTTGAGGAGATGACAAGATAAGTAATGTCATCAATTACTACACAATCCAAGGAAGTTTGATTGCTTTGAGGTTTTTAATTTACTTTTCTCCAGCGCCATTGAGGTGCGTACTTAATGAATAATAAATCACTAGAGTGAATTAGCCTTTTAGAGCAGATGTTTGGTTTTAGTGACTACGGACAACTTGAAGGCTGCAGTCAGCAAGAATGGGGAGAACTTCTCTTCATGTCTTCTCATTTGCAGAAGAATTAGTCCTCTTGCTAAAGAATTTCAGTAGCTGAGGTTGACTCTTTGCTGCTTTATCATCTGTAAAGGTTTAAAGGTTTTATCTATCTACTGGAGATAATTACAGAAATGTTCCTTTATTTGCTGAAATGGAGAACTTTATTCCCTTAGGATACTGAGGGGTGTTTTTTTCTCCCATGTTGTAGGCATTGTAGTGGAAACAAGTTTTGAGCAGATCTAAGTGTTCTGTTCTTTATTGTTTATGCCAATTTTCAGTAGCTTGTGCTTTTGTGAGTCTGCCAATATAGAAGCTGTTACTATGACAGACACAGAGAAAATACATTTGAAAACTTAAATTTTCCACTGCAACCTCACGTTTGGAGGTTATCTTTAAGACCATAACTTACTTATTAGCACGTTACTAAGTTATTTTCTTTCTTGAGAAATAAGATAATACTCTACCCAAATAAAACTCCTTTTTTATAGGCTTGCGTTTTGCTTTCTTTCACTGAACAGCCTCTGGAGACATGGAACAGATACAAACCTTCCCAGATGGTACTTAAGATCATTTGGTTTTCAGCTTTCTCAATTCTGTAATGATTTCATATTTAGCTCTGAAGAACAACATTAATATTAAACTGTCTGTTTCTGTTTTAGTTAATTAAATCACACAATATAAAAATGGGCAAAACTGTTCCTCCCTACCTTCAAGTAGGTTTAAAATATTGGCATTTAAAAGGGTGAATGTTTCCAAAATAGGTAAGCAAAAAGATTTACACTGCACCAATAGTTACCAGATATCTTTAAGTCACTTGGAATTTCTGGAGGCATCAACTCTGAGAAATATTTTTAATGTTGCTTTTTTATTTTCTTAATAGTTGCCAAAAGGTGAGAAAGTATAGGTGTTTGGAAACCTCTGTCTCTTCTTTGTCCATTTTTATGTCATTGTTTCTTTAGTTAGCTATAGTACTGTTTTCTCTGTGTAAAAGCTTTGCAAGACTTAATGTAAACATTGAATTAGTTTTTGTCTATAGATACCAAATTTAATGCTTGTTTTCTTTTTTGTGAATGATCTATGAAATGTGCCTTTAGAATTACATCTCCTGTATTTGTACTTTCTGAAAAGATAACTGACTCAGCATAGTATGTCATGGATGAGTGATTTAGGGTCCTGCTTGCCACAAAGCAATGTTTAGATCACTTTTAAAGAAAAGTGTGACTTAACAGAGTTTGGCAAGGTTCACTCTCTTACTGCATCGAGGAAATATGCCAAGCAGAATTGGGTGAGAGTTGTTTTAGGGTGATTTCTATGGGAACAGGAGATGCAGAGGGGCAGAGGGAGGCCCTCCTGTTGTCACGAGGTTCAGAATGGACCCTCTTGCTTTCTAAACTCCTCCTCAGAGAGGAGTCCAGGTGTGGCAGGATCCAAACTTAGTCCCAGACTTAGTCAGTGGTTCATGTCTAGGAGATACAGAGGGTAAAGGGAAAACAGGTAAGGGATTATATGTATTTATGGCCTAAGAATTATACGTGCACATCTGATTCTTTATATCGCTTGTCTAGGATTTCAAAGTTTAATCATTCTGCATCTCCACCTGCTTACCTCCCCTCTTGGGGTCTGGTGCCAGGTTGCTATGAAACCTGCATCCCAGGTCTGTCAGAGCAAGCTCTCAGGAGTCAAAGTTCATTGGCGACAAGGATGGGATCCTGTGTCTCTCAAAGCAAACTCTCAGGCATCAAAGTTCGTAAAAATAACTAATTTAACGGAGTAGTACAGCAGCAGGGTCGGCTCCAGCTGGGTGCCTTCGTGGGGGTGCTGAGCCAAGCACAGAAGTCCCTGGGTAATTAAACCCTCACAGACTATTTACCTGGCCCTCGTGTGATGATTCAGTCCAATAGTAATATGTGAGTCTGGGGTCTTCTTGCTTCATACTGGACTCCTTCACTGTCTTCAGACAGGCCCTTGTTTTATTTAGCTGCAGACACTGTTGATAGTCTGAAGCTGCTTCGCGTTGGCCTTGAAAGTGTTGTTCTCTCTGAATGAGCCCTGTTTTGCTCAGTAAGGTACAAAGCAGGCCTTATCTTGCAGGTGTTAGCCGCTTTGTTTTACTGAAGTTGATTGTTTTGCTGATGTTTGGTAAATATGAGTGGAACTTGACAACATACTGTTGAAGGTTTCAGCAAATTTAGCTGTTAAGTAATTCAAAGCAGACAGTGTACGAGAAATCACACAACCTTATAATTCTCAGTGATTAATTCTATTTAAAGTGTACTTATTTAAGCTAAACTATTAATATGAGACTTAAATTGGGCTCATTCAGTCAGTGATCTGTGATGAGTAAAAGACCATTGCCCTACAGCCACGCTTGTCTAGCAGAGGGAGCTCGCAGGAGCTCGCCCAGGAGGTCACATTTATGGAATGAAGTGGTTTGCTCGTAGTCACACTGCATACAGTGGGAAAGGTCTGCACCAGACTCCTTGCACCCACAACTTATTGGGGTTCAATGCGCAGTTCTCCTGCCCTCTGTGTTTCCCAAAAGGAGTTCCTGGCCCAGCTGCAGCTCAGGCCTTTACCTGCTCTGGAGCCTGGGCCAAGCTGCTGCTGGTTCGCTTAAAGGGCATCAAGTGCATCTGCCACAAATGTGTTTAGCACTGATAACACAAGAACACCTTTCAAGGGTCACATTGAAGATTTATCTGATCCTGCATCCTGCTTTGAGGGTGACCTCGTGCGTACTGAGGAAAAGCTAGGAAAGCGAAACTAATGTAAAATTATATTTCTGGTACTGCGTTGTTCCAGAGTTTGGATTTGCGGCTTGCGGAGAGAGTATCTGCACTCTGTAATCCATGCTGGGTGTTTCTTCCGTTATTTGTGTGGCACTGGTCTTTCGTAGTGCTTTGGACACTGAATAAAATAAATACAATAAAGCAACAATTTAAGAATGTGAAGTCAGGCCCTCTAGGATAAGAAATGCCAAAAGCAACAGAACTACAGAAATCATTTAATGCCTTTGACTAAATGTAAGGAATCTACAAAAGTTATCCTTTGTGGGTGTTTATATCGTGTGATCAAGACTTTTTTTGGTCTTCTTGACAAATGAGGGACATTCTTGTTAAGAGACTAAACAGACATTCTTTCCAGGTATTGGATCGTTCTCATAGCTCTTTTTGGAATTCTTTCCTTTTGTAGCATCTGTTTTGAAGAGAAGAGCAGAGCTGTGTGTTATTCTGTGCTCTAAATTGGTGAGCCTGGTATTGGCAGCAGTATTATCTCTGTCTTCCTGTCTGATACAAGCCTTGGGTAGATAAAAGAGAATATTTTCATCCTTCTTAGGACCAGTGCTCTGAGAGCTCAGGTTCTTTTGATGAAAAATTAGCTGCCTTGGAACTGTGATCATCAATTTTTGCTGTAAAATGCAAAGTTCTCTAAGGTTTAGTGGCTTTCCAGGATTTCGTTGCTTGTTCGAGCAGTGGTAGTGTCTGACATGCACCCATTTTGTGGAAATATCCTCTGGAATTTGTCTGGGTTGAAATATATAGAGCTTTCTTACAAGGTGCACTTGGTCTATGTAAGCAAGTAATTCCCACCCTTTATTATTATGTTAAAGGCCCAAACATTCATGGGATATTTGGTCAGCAGTCACTTATTTCCTTCTGTGCTGTTGGTAAAGATAATAAATTGCCTTCAACCAAACATGTGGGTTGCTTTAGAACTACTTTTTAGAAAAATTCTACAGGCTGATATCTCTGCATTAAGAACATTTTATATCTACTAATTAAGTGGATTCAAATAAAGGTTTTGTGCAGTATCTCTCCCTCACCCACAACCCTAAAGAAGTATATTTTTTGGCACAAAGTCCAAATGTCTTACCATTTGTTTTGGTACTCTTACCAAACCATATAAAACCAGTGAATATACATAGTGTTGATGTGTGCCAGATATTCTCCTCTTTGTATCAAATTGATTTCCATGTAAAATTGCAAAATCTAGAATGTAAGGGTTAAAATCTAATGATGAAAACATTTAATAAATATTTTAAAATTATCTTTGAAAGTCAGTCCCCAAACCCATCATGTATAGGATAGGGGAAAAAAAAAGGCATCTGAGAGCATTTTGTTGTGATATTTCAGATTCATCAAATGAAAGCAGAGAGCTGTAATAAAAGCTGTCAGACTGTTGTAACTGCGGATTTTGTTGCTACTTGCATTGCTTACTATGCTGTGACAGATAGTGTTTGTGGCTTTCCAACAGTTCTGCAGTACTGTTTTTGCCAAGTGAGAACTGTTTATACTTGGAGAAATGTGTGCTCCCTACATTCCATCTCTAATGATTCTTATCAGTTAATGGTATGATTCTTGTTTGGTGTGCCTGAGAACGGCCTTCTGCACTCTCTGCCTCCAACTGAGGAAAACAGTGAACTTTCCTTACAGAGAACCGAAAGGACAAACCAGATGTGCTTAAGATGGATGAAAAGTTTTGCCAACATAGGAAAAAAAGACAAATATAACTGGAGTAGGAATCAAAACAAAGCCTGTTAAAGTAGTAAATAATTTGATATAAAATGTCACATGAAAAACAATACAAACAATTTTCTGTTACAGAGAAATGGTTGTAGTCACAGCAGTTTATGTATGGGCTTACAATCTGCTGCTGCCTGGGGATTTCCCTGTGAGTAGTTCTTGGCAGTTAAAACTGCTCTCTGTAGTAACTTACCACTCTTATTTTGCTGTGTCCCACACATTGCTCTTGTCAGTTGACTGTGAGTTGGATTCTGTCCAATTTTGGCATATTTCTGAAATTTAGCTCAATTGGTCTCTTTTATGTAGCGGAGGACTCTATGCAATATTTTGCTATCAATCTGTACTCTTAAGAACTATTTGTAAATGTAAATGAAGAAATAATATCCTTGTTAAAATAGATATGGACTTAATGCAGATAAGCTAACTCATCGTTGTCACTTCATCAGTAGGACTTAAAACCGTTGTCTTATTTGTTTACTAATGCTGTTGAGTATTTTTTTTCCTCCCATGAATGTCCTCAAGTTGCTACATTTGCCAAAAGTAGGAACTGTTATTTTCTTACAAAAAGGAAGTGAACATGAAGATACTTCAAGAATAAAAAAGAATTATTTTTATTTCTCTCCCCAATCTTGAGTAATCACCAAGCCAGCTTCATTTGATAGAGCTGTTAAAAGCATTGAAGAGTGAATACTAGATATGTTCTTATGGAATCAGTCTGATCGTATTTTTGCTTTTACACTTAAAAACTGCTTCTATAAATGAGAGAGCTCCTCTTTTTACGCTTTTTCTTTCAGTGATGCGTCTGCCACCTGTTAGAAAAGTAGTCTTTATTGAACGTGCAAGTAGGAGTTGTTTGGGATCAAGGCATTTACCCTTTCCCAGCCTTTACCTTCTTTCACTTGCAGGATGTGCAAAGGAGAATCAGTTCTTGTCAGGTATTGAGACTGACCTGTTGGGAAAGGGTGAATGTAGGTAGGTAGATGTAGTATTGTCAGCTTTGGTCAAGTGCCATTTGATTACTACAGAAATATTTCTAATCTAGGGAAGGAGAGATTTACCGATCTAAATCAGTGTCTTAGTCCCAGATGTTTAAGGCTCTAGGTGTAGGTTTGAAATCTGCTCAAGTGGAGATGATGGTAAGTCCATTAACTGCTTTGCCTTTTCCCTTTGTAAAGTGAGCATTTTTGTCTGCTTTTCAGGCTGCTTATAAGGAAGCAAATGTAAATTCTCACTGGTTATTGAAAATGTCAACAAAAATAAAATTTTTGCATGTTTGCTTGAGGTCTCTCTTTTGTGGTTTTTCCCTTGTTCAGATACAAAGAAGGTGGTGAAGCTTTGTTAGTATTGCTTCCCTCAGAAGAAAAAGGCATGGTGGAACAGCTGGCACAGAGGAAAGTACCTGTCAGTGAAATCAAGTAAGTGACTAATGACTTGTCTGTTATTCAGCCTTATTTTTACAGGAGTAATGTCTGATGAGTCTTTGACAATCCTGGTGGAGTAAAGTGCTTGAATTGCCTGGAGCTGGACAAACAAGGGAGGTTTTGATAGTGTTGTAGAAGGAAAAGACCTTGAGAGGTTACCTATTCCATTCCCTTTCCCAAAGGCAGGATCAGCTGCATAAATCATTCTTATCGGGTGCTTATCTAACTTGCCAGTGAATGTCTTCACAATTTCCTGAAGCAATCTCATCTATACTCAACAGTTTCTGCCATTAAGCTTTTTCTTCAAGTGTCTGATAAGCCTTGTAAGTGAAATATTTCTTTTGTCCTGTGCCAAGAATATATGGAAACTTAACTGTTCTCTTTGCAACCACTTTTTGTGTAATTGAACATCATGATGCTATCTCTCTCTTTTCTTTTGCAGATTAAACAATTACAATTTCTTTAATGTCCTGTATGTTTTTATACCTTTGATCATTCTCGTTTCTATAGCTTTCTTTAGTTCTAGACTATTTCTCTGATTTGTCGTGATCTTTCTGAATCAGTTAGTTGAAGAACAGGAAATAAAAGATGTGGCTAAATGGTTATTTTACATACTAGAGGGTGTATTCCAGTGGAGACCTGTAGAATCTATGTTATCTGTATAAAAGAGAACTGTCTTTGAAAGGGTTGCAGATGCATATAATGATACTATGTAAAAATAAAAAAGCACTTGTATTTCCAACTTCTGTTAAATGCAGAGTAATGAACATGCAGGAAAGACAAAAAATCCCAAACTCGAACTGTGAAAATAATAGAAAAAAACCTGCACCACTAAAAAGAATTGGTGGTAATTTCTTAATTAGCAGCTATAGGTAGGAAGGAGTTTGTTGTTCTTCGAGCATTCGGTCTAATGCTAAATCAAAAAAGGAAACAGAATGTAAAGGAAATATGAAAGAAGAATTGAGAGCAAACCAGAAAATATTGTATGAACCTGATTGCATTTTGAATACTTAGATAGTTCAGGTTGCACCATGTCAGAGATCATAGAGTGGATCATAAATCCAGAGGTAGAAAAGTAAGTTTCTGTACAAGTGGGTATGAGCAAGGCCAGGACTCTCTTACTTCGAAAAGCTGTGGTTGGAAGGTGAAGATATGTATCTCTAAGCAAATAAGATAATTAACTGTATGCAGGAAATGTTTGGGGAATAATTGTTTTGAGAAGAAATCAAAATAGGATGAAAC
Organism: Pampusana beccarii; assembly: GCA_013399365.1. Lineage (NCBI taxonomy): Eukaryota > Metazoa > Chordata > Aves > Columbiformes > Columbidae > Pampusana > Pampusana beccarii. The sequence continues at coordinate 156,876 of VWYH01009029.1, forward strand.
TTTAAATGGTGGTTATTATTACCTCATTGCTTAAACTTCTAGATCTGCTCAAAATTAACTGTACTATATTCTTTGAATTATAGTGTAACAAAGGATGGTAAGAAATTGCCACTACTTATATGGTTATCTGTTCTTTTTGTTACCCTTCCCATGTATGTTTATGTCAAAACTTGAGTTAAGAAATAAAGTGAACACATACTTTAGGACTTCTCATTGTTAAAATCTACTAAATGAGAATCTTTTTCATGTCATTAGCTTGTTCTATTGTAAATTCAATAATAGGATGCATTAAAGTAAGGCGTTTTTTATAAGATTTTTGTTTTAACCCCAAAATGTATTCTTTTACCAAGCTACTTGTGTAACCTTTTTAACTGGAGTCATTATAAGCAAAGTTGGGGCTTTTGATTGGTAAGATGTATTAGCCGTCTATCCTGAGAACCCGTTGTTCAATCTGCAAAACATACCTTATTAGTATTTGTAAGATCTTCAGAGCAATGCTTTAACTTAGAACTTATCTACCTAGTGCGGTTCAGTCTTAAATGGTTTAGCGTCATACTTCTAAGAGGCTATCTAAAATTCTTGACAAAATTATTATAATTACTTCTGGATTGCATAACAGTTTAATCCTAAAAGCTTTTAACTACAAATTTTCTTGGGTTGTTTACTTCTAGCTGGTTTCCCAATTAATACAGCCCTGGTATGTTTTGACAGTTGATAAATTATTAAAGAAGTTCCATCAACCTGTGGATCATGTTCCAGGTCTTCTGGTGATATTTGTGCATATTTACCTAATTATAGATTCTCAAGAATTGCTTTAACTTGTGAGGTAGAAGGTAATGAACATTGTTTTCTGCCAACAGAGTCTGACTCTTCAAACTTTGGAAATCCATTCTGAAAGCTTTTTGTTTCGAAAAAATCGCTGGCATTTAAAGTGTGTGTTTTGCTGTTCTTGTGGACTTGTTGTCTTGCGTAGGGATCACAAGAACCAGTTTTCTGTTACTTTTCTTGTTTTGTATTTTCTGACTTAAAAAGACCTCTTAACATTTATTTCATTTAGACAGAGAATTTAAAACTCTGTAATTTGAAAGCAGAGAGGGGGAAAAACTTTTTTCTTTTCCTGAATCTCTATTCAAAAGGCTAGCATTTGGGCTATTTTCCTAATTTTCAGTTTTAAAGCTAAGCTCCCTGTAGAGCCTGTTAGTGTGCCGTTCCTTGCTAATCAGCACAAGCTGCCAATTTACAGGTAGTGCTTTTAACAATACATCTCTTTTTCATTGTTCAAACACAGCAAGAGAAAATGCAAAATATGCAATAAGAAATTTTGTATTTTAGAACATTCAAATGTGGGAAAAAGCTACTCTGAAGGTATACCATGTTTATAAGGAGTCTATAATTTCAAAGTTTTAGGTGCAGCCTATAAACTGAAATTATTTTGGATAATACCTTGAGAGTACTTCATGGCATCCAGTTTTGTTGAGTAACAAGATAAAAGCTGCTTCCGAAGGGGTTCTCATAACAATTTTGTATCTAGAAAGTTTTACCAAAGGAAGTGCAAGTAGATACTCTCAATGTAATATTGCTTGCTTTAATGTTATGACAAAAATGTGGTTCTTGAAGAAAACAAAAACAAGAAAACTTTTTTTTTTGCCTCACAGTGGAGAATACTTGGAAATGTATTTCACGTGACAGTAGTATTAATATTAGGGAATCTATCAAGACTTGCTGCCTTCCAATTACCACCATTGCTGTAGGCCAGTTCACTGGTGTCACTGAGCAGTGTGGTTACCCGCTGGTCTGTGATCTGCTGGTGTGGCGCTGGCAGCCCTGAGGAGCCTTCCTTGTTTAAATTTTGGTTGGAGAGGATGGGGAAGAGAGAGTATTTAGTTAAAGCGGTGCGTGTACCCTGGTGTTAATAACGGGAAATGAGAGGAAAGCAGCTGGAGAGTATCGAGCAGGGAATTTGGAGATTGCTGTCTGATCAGTTCGTAAGACCAAGCAAGCTGATTTCATATTTATATCATGGCGCAGTCAAGTGTGGCCATTTATGCAACTGCTAGGCAAAACGACAGTTTCAAGAAGTTATACTGCTCCTTCGATGCAAGATTTTTACTCACAGAGTAAGAAAAGAAAGAAACAGCCTAGTTAGAATCACAACCAACGTCATAAAATCCTCTTCTAGTCTTTGCATAGTTGGTTCTAGCTCACTGGTTCTAAGCTGCTTAGGCAAGTTTATAAATTGTGATAATTCATTTAAGTGTTTAGATTTAAGATTTGTTTCTCTCTCCAAATAGTCACATGCATGTAATTATTGCAGAGTTTTATTTGTTCAGAAAGAAATAACTTGCAAACTCATTGAAACCAAATCCCAATTTAACAATGAGCAGCTTCTTTATTTTTGGATTCCCAGCATAAGATGGAGAGGACAGTGGGTGGTAATCATGATACAGTGTTGGAGATGAGAGAACCCAGTATTGTGGCTCTGCTTTTAATATTCAATGTTGAAAATTTACTCATTCATTAAAAACACACAACCTCAAAATGTGATCAAGGCACCAAATTCCTGGTTGACTTTGCTTAGGTTTATACCATGTTATCTTGCCATGCTTTTAACTGTAAAGTATCTTGTGTTTTTCTACTTTTTCAAACCCTTTTCTTGCAAATTTCAGCAAAATCGCTCAAACTAAAATTTATGTGCAGTCAACAAAATGTTGTTATATCTTCTCTGAGATTATCCTCCATTATGCTTAAAGCCCCAAGGATGTATTATCTCCCGTAAATAATGAATCTTATTCCCACAATAATAATGAAAATAATGAGTAATAGTGGGCCCAGGTAAGAATTGGAACTTGGTTTCACATTTTGAATTTGACAATGACAACAGTGAGTAATTGACAGTCCCAACTACTCTTTGAGTGCAGCTCCAAGGCCAGTTTTGCATTTCCTTGAAGATTTCATGTAGAACACGTTTCCCAAGTTTATGAAAATATGCAACTGCCAGATGCTTTGCTGACGTCAGATATGGCACCTCCCATTTCTTTCCTATTTTTAAAGCCTGCTAATGCTGCTATGAAAGATAATCAAACTGATTAGTCATGTTTTGCTTCTGACTAAGCTATTTTGGCCACTGTATGCTTGCTTCTTTTCTTTAGGTGTTAAAAATAGTTTTTTCAGTATCAAGAAAAAAGTTAATCATTTAATTTATCCCCTTTTTTGCCTCTTTTGAAGATGAGCACTGTGTTTACCTGCCCTGTCTCATACGTTTTTATCCATGTCGGATAAATTCTCAAGAACATAATCATAGAATCATTTTGGTTGGAAGAGACCCTCAAGATCATCGAGTCCAACCGTTAAGTTAACTCTGGCATTAAACCATGTCCCTAAGAACCTCATCTACACATTTTTTAAACACCTCCGGGGATGGTGACTCACCTACTTCCCTGGGCAGCCCGTGCCAATGCCTGACAACCCCTTCCATGAAGAAATTTTTCCTAATATCCAATCTGAACCTCTCCTGGCAGAACTTCAGGCCATTTCCTCTCATCCTAGATAGATACAACTATGACTCAGAAGTGCTTTGACTTTTTCTCTAGTTGCTATAGGGTAAGTTTCTTTTGACCCAGCTGATTTATCTACGTAAGTGTTATCCCATGATTGCAATTCTCATGTGAGCTTGGACTCCGCTGTAGCTGTTGTTATAATAGTTGTGTGATTGCAGATGCCACTTTGAGTGAAGACAAGGGAAAAAAGGCACTGGTTAATTTGAGTGCCTTGATGACATGTCTTAGTAGCTTTCCCGTAACTTAACAGCAATCCAACACATCTCTGGGATGCCTTACTACTGGTGGTCATGTTACTTTTTTTTTTTGTTCATGCTCTCCCTTCTTTACTTTTTGTATCTCATTTTGTGCTTGTAAATCTTATATTATCCCAGTGTATTTATGCTGTTTTTATACTTCGGTTCTACTTTAAGCTTTCTTCTTGAGTTTAGGTCGTTGCAAACACGTTGCTCTTCCCCTGGTCTTCCCTCTGCAGTGAGCTGTTATACTTTGTGTTTTTATCTTCTAATACAATTTGGTATTAAGCAAGCCACTGCTTTTATTTTGCTGCTCTACCATTTTTTCATTGTTTGGATCATAAATATTTTCGTTGTCACCTTCTTAGCCTTGTTTTATAGAATAAAATCTAGAAGAGCCTTCTCTCGATGTACTTTTTCTATCTTTGGTATCCTGTACGCATTCTATCCTGCATTGCATTTCAAAGAACTGTTGGTCAGTTTGTTCCCCACTGAATTTTTCATCCCTCTTCTTTTCTTTCTTATGTCTTTACGCTTTCCAAGCAAATTATGCGCTGTCTTGAAACTGAAACTCAGCGTTTTGATCTTTCACTAAAACTGCAGCTAAATAGCTCTTGTGTACTACAGTTTTCTACTGGCTGTATCTGACAGATAAGAAATTGCAGTGGTGAGAGAATGAAGCTCAGTGCCTTTATAAATTAAAGTATTCTTTGTTAATACCCTCCAACCCCTTGCTTAATTGCTGCTTTTATATTTATTAAAAATAATAGATGATCATAATGGCTTATGTTACAAAAAATGACTGTAAAATGTTTCCTGCCTAATATTTTAATTAGTCGGTTTTTTAGACTGACTTACTGCTATGTGAAGAGCCATGATTTTGATTATTTTTTTTTTCTTGACTTCCTTTAGCAAAGGCTGTGTTTTGTGGTACACTATGGGATGACATGGCACACAGCAGCTAGAACCAGATTAAGAAATCTGGTACTTGTGCATCTCATTTGACCTTTACTTGAGAGGTAACCTCCTACCATGTTTGGTAGGTTGTGAGATACACTTGTGTGGGACTAGCAGATCAAACCCAGAAGTAGGTAAGAAAAGATCTGGGCAAATATACCTGGAATAGTGTAGGTATCAGTGGAATAAGTGCAAAAATCCAGCGTCTGGGAGAGGACTTGCATGCCATCTTATTAGGTTTAGTGGCATTTTCTATAAGACAGTCACTGTTCTTTATTCACCTGATCGGTATCTTGAGGAGCTTTCAAATCTGTTTATTCTCAATGTCCTTTATTTTTGCTTATCTGGCTGTAAGAAATAAGTTCTTAAATTTCACTATTCCCAGGGCAATGGATCTTATTTAAGCTTTCAAAAATGCCGATAATTTCCTTATGAAGACTGCTATCTCAGTATAAAGTAGTACTGTGATTCATTATGCTTCTTCTGTATTTTTAATGGAATTTTTATAAATTCAAGAAGCTCTTTCCTGCTGATGTTGGCTTTACTTTGAAAGAAGTTTCGCCATCGTCACTGAAAGTCTGAGCTCCCATTTGTCTTTTCTGTATTATCTGTATTATTTGTTTGAGGAGTGTATGCTTCATCCTTAATATCGTTCCATTTTAAGCTGTTTCAGAGTGGTGAGATCCTTAGGCATATTAAAGCAATGCAAAGGACATGAAGGTACTCCTGAAAGCTTAATAGGTGCTTATTTTTGTATGTTCTAATAAGTAAAGTTAAATGTCTTTTTTTCTAACTACCTTTTTTTTTTTTTTTAAAAATTAGAATTAATCCTGAAAAACTTACAGACATCCAAAAGAGGTTGCAAGCTTTCTTAGCTCAAGATCAGGAGTTAAAAGACAAAGCTCAAAGGGTAAGTCATCTGCAACACTTGAATAGAACTGCTACTGGAATAACTGACCTACTCATATATACCCTAGCAGCAGTGTTTGGAACTGCTAAATTGTTCTGATTTTTAAGCTTTAAAGCATGGCTTCAGTGGAAACAATAATCATGTTTAGCAGTTGGTGGTGAGTTTGCCTGCGTAGCCTCTGTGAGTTGACATGGGCTCAACATGGGCTCCTGACCCGAATGCCTGGAGAGCCACCTGACCTACTGCTGCTGTGCCAAAATGTTGGCATAGGCGAGGACATACTTATTTTAGAGTTCGGATATGAAAGTAATTTTTGATTTAGTGGTCACTACATCTTAGCTGTTTGAGGGTTTTTTTTACTGTTTGGTTTGAGGCTTTTCTAGCTGTTTGAGACCCGAACATGGGGAGGAGTAACCCCATACACTAGTACAGGCTGGGACCAAATGGCTGGAAAGCAACTTTGCAGAAAAGGAACTGGGGCCACATGTCCTAGTGGACAACAGGCTGAACATGAGCCAACAATGTGCCTTTGCAGCAAAGAAGGCCACTGGATGGCATCGGGCAGAGCATTGCTTACAGGTCAAGGGAGGTGATCTTTCCCTTCCCCTCTACCGAGTCCTGTAGGGAGGCACATCTGGAGTGCAAAGCTTGATTCTGGGCTTCCAGTACAAGAAAGACATGGACACAGAATCACAGAATCGTTTCGGTTGGAAGAGACCCTCAGGATCATCAAGTCTAACCATAACTTAACTCTAGCACTAAACCGCGTCCCTAAGAACCTACTGGAGGCAAGACAGAAGAAGAACCACAAAGATGACTGAGCACTTGGAGCATCTCCTGTATTAGGAAAGAAGTGTAAATTAGATGGAGCCACGGTCTTCTGAGTGGTACCCAGTGACAGGAGAAGAGGCAAGAAAAATCTTTCATTGTGAGTGTGGTTGAGCACTGGAATAGGTTGCACAGAGAGGCTGTGCAGTCTCCGTTGTTGGCTATTAAATCTGGGCACGTTCCTGAGCAGCCTGCTCTGGCTGACCTTCCTTTAAGCAGGGGTTTGGACTGGACGATCTCCAGAGTTTCCTTTCAACTTCAACTATTCTGTGATTCTGTAAAGCATAAAGCTGTTAAATCAGTACAAATGTGTCTTTTTTTTCATCACTTATCTTTGGTAGCACAATGGAGAGTAGGGCTGTGCACCCTTTTCAGTTCAGTTCAGTAACCCTTTTGATTGAAGGGGACAGGTAAATTGTTAGTTCCTCTTGAGAGGACTTTTCTTGCAGAGCTGGTATAGAACATTTAAAAATAATAATAATAATTTTAAAAAGTCACTGAAAAGTAGCAGATCTCATTCGTTGGCTTAAAAACTTTAAAAAAATGAAACCATGTAGGCCTCACCTGCCCACTTTCTTAATCAATTTTTATTGTCCTTTCTCAGTGGTAAAATCCAATGCATTGAATCATGCATTTTAACTTTCATTTGGATTTAAAAGAGAAGCAAAATAGCTTACCGTAGCTCTTCCAGGTACGATGGAGAAGTGTATGAATGGGATTTCTTTGCTGTGCTGATTAATGTTGGGGGACTCCATGAAAAATACATGAATTTCACCAAGATTTTAGCAGGTTTGAGGGAGGTAGGAAAGCTTGAAATAGCTGTGTGGGCTTCTGGACCAGAGTGAGCTAGTTGTAAAAGATACTTTCCAGGGAAGATGGCCTGTGAAACATCTCTGGGCATCACGCTGCCTCTTCTTGCCATCACTAGACACATTTGCTAACCTTTCTCTGGTTTTGTAATATCTTTAGGCTGTGACCCCTTTGGGATAGAGCTTACTAGAAGGACAGGCAGCTGCTGGAGAGAGTCCAGTGTAGGCCAACAAAG
>VWYH01009029.1:164515-176158 GCA_013399365.1 Pampusana beccarii
ACTGGATGATCTTTCAAGGTCCCTTCCAATCCCTAGTATACTGTGATACTACTGGTGTTATTGAAGCGCTGCAGTATGTTGGTTTTCTGAGGCTGGTCTGTCTGTTTTTAAACAGTGTGGATATCATGAGCCTAAAAATTCTGCAGTTGCGCCAAGTGTCTTCCAGACTATGCAGAATCAGGAGTTCAAATTGAGATGCAGGAAAACAAGATAATTAGAAGAAAAATAAGCAAGTCTTTCAGATTTTTTTTTTTTTTATAAATACATGTAGGTCAAATTTAAAGAGCATTACCAAAGGCCAAATGATCATAAATCCATAAATGCCAAAGCCTGAGAAATAGAAGTTCTACCCAAGGAGAAGATTGCTGGAATTCTGAATTAGGGTAACTGACCTTCTATTTGTCTGAGCTGGCATGGGGGTTGATGACATCTGAGGATATTCTGGTAAACCTGAGTGATAGGGTAAAATGAAAAGGGGATCATGAATGCTAGGCTAGGAGTTGTAGCCTTTCTGCTGAACTCAGATGTAAGATGAGGCAAGTTGCAATAGTTAAAACTCTGAAGGTGAGGTTCATTTCACCTGTCTTTAGATGTCCTGTGTGAGCTGCTCTGCCTGAGCTTTCATTGACAGCTGATAGAGAGGGGTAGGCACTTCTAGGATGCATCCTGACATAGATATTAATACCTTGAAAAGACTTTGGGATGGATGAACGGGGCTTTCTTTGCACTGGAGGTAGCCTGCGTGATGTGACCTCGCTTGGATGCCTGCAGTAAAGACACTTACTGGGTCAGAGGAATGTCATTCTTACTTTCCTGAACAAAGAGTCTTAAATCGGAGTGCCCAAGGGAGTCAGTGGCAGCTTTGTGAAGAAAATGTCTAAGGTAATGTTCAAGGGACTACTTTTAAAACTATTTTTGGCATTTAGGTATCCCAGGTTTTTGTAGTGCACAAAGTGTTACTTACAGTAAGTGGAAAATCAACGTAAGCTTCTTCCTAACATCGCACAGGCCAGAGGTACTGGTGGCACGTTACAGACATCTGCAGCTGCCACGGGAAGTTGTGGTTACAGCAGTTTGTGTTAGAAGTGACAGAGAGCTGGTTGGGGGAAGATGAGAGTAGGAGGAAGCCAACATCATCTCACTTGGAATGAAAATACTAACAAACTTCTCTCTGGCTTTGGCCTTTTAAGATTTCTTAAAAGGCAGAGAAAGATCTGAATTGGGCAAAAGAAAATAAAGTTTAAAAATAGCACAAGAGTAAATTGAAACATGGGCTGCCTGTCAGTGTTACAGATAAAAATTAAATTTGTTTTGAAATCTTTTAAATTGCTATTTAATTACCCTTTCAAGCTATTTTTGTTGCAATTTTTCGTTTATGAGTAGCAGTGCAGTGTCATCTTGCAGACAAACTGTATGTACATTCACTTTTTTAAAACCTTGAAGTATGGACAAGTGGTTTATCCCAGAAGTATCCCTTTAAGGATGAGTGTTCAGACATGCTATACAAATGTGTCTCAGTAGTCTTACATGTCGATGTGAATAAAACAATAAAAATAATGCAAATGAAGTCCTGACCTTGGGTCCTTATCTGGAGTGCTGGATGTCTCAAAGACCTGGGTCTTGTGCTGTCTGGTCTGTCTGTTGCAAGCTGCCAAATTCTTGACATTTGTAAGAAATAAATTCTCTCCCTGAGTGGATCAGATAGCAGTGAAACAGCTTAGCTACACGCAGAAGTTTATGTGAGATGTAGTTTACTGTGTTGAGGGCATGAGGTCTAAATGATTGTGTCCTCTGAGCTTTTTGATTTACTTCAAGGTGCTTTTACTTTGTTTAAAAAACAAAAAAGGAAATTCTTGGTTACTAATTGCTTCAACAAACTTCATGATTCATTTGCTAGGATGTGGTTCCTTTGCTGTAGGTTGAAAAGAGAGAGGGTGAATCAGGTTGGGGCTCCTTTGAAACTTTGCAGTTCCTCTCGTGGACTGATGCTGCCTTTTGGTATTTCTGGTAATTTTAATATTTAATATGTCGATTCCTCCAGTTGTGAAAGGCAGTTTAAAAAAGAATGTGTTTTTCTAGTGTGTAGGGGGTGCTGGGACACTGAAGTGATGTCTGTCTGTTGAATTCTTCGTTGCACCCAGAGGGACGTGCAGGGTGTTATAGCCTGAGATTCCAGGCTCACCCTGTTACTTTGAATTCTGTCAAAACAGCACGCAAGTTGAATTGCATGTGTTTTCATCTTTAAAACAGTTATTTAAGAAATACATCAATAACTGAGAAATTACATCAGTAGAAATCGAAAAAGCAAATCAGTAGAACATAGTGCTTGTGGCCTTATGTATTTCTAGTACAACAATCTCAGGTGGTTTTGGGGCCTTTAGCTACTCTTGTAATAGAGCTGTAATATGTTTCTGATGCCCAATGTTAACATTTTCCATAATGGTATAAATTAAATTCATACAATATTTTTGTAATGTTCAGTTATTTAAAAAAAACCCTTGAAAGTGATATCAGAACAGCAAAAATAGCAGTGAACAACAGCAGTTGATAAAAGAGCAAGAAAAAAGTTCAGACAGACTGAAGTTGTTGTGCCCCAGCTGTCCAGTGTGTCTGTGCATAGTGACCAGGTCTTAGGAGAGTGGAAAAAAATTCCAAGAGAGGCGACAATGTTTTGGAAGGAGGTTGAACTGAAGGTACTGAAATCAAATAACAATCAAAGGAGTAATTTGTTCTTTCTGTATTTCATTTCTCTTTTTGTGAAGTAGAACAACTCTTCTATGCTATATGTAACTTCTCTAGTTTGGATGTAAACTCTTGGAGTAGGGAATATCTATTACTGGAAGTGTTCACAATGCCTAAAATAGTAGAGAATGAGGTCAGCTGAAGACTTTAATCATCACTATATTAGTATTGAATAATCTTTGAATCATCTTACCATAATTAGATGCCCATTTCTTTGAATATAGAGCTATACCATCCTGCACTCAGTCCATGACAAACTTGAAAAATTGTTTTGAGTCTTAGTGGGCTGAACCCTGTTGACAGCTGATAGATGTGAGTTAGAGTGTCTGGCATTTATTTGACGGTTTGTTGTAGGACCTGAGGTGTGCAAAAGGAGTGTTCTTTCTGCCCCTTGTTTATCATTTATTAATTTCTAGACCACGTGTACCAAAGAAATACTAGTAAAGTAAGTCACAGAATGTCAGGGATTGGAAGGGACCTCGAAAGATCATCCAGTCCAATTCCCCTGCCGGAGCAGGAACACCCAGATGAGGTTACACAGGAAGGTGTCCAGGCGGGTTTTGAATGTCTGCAGAGAAGGAGACTCCACAACCTCCCTGGGCAGCCTGTGCCAGTGCTCTGTCACCCTCACTGAGAAGAAGTTTCTTCTCATATTTAAGTGGAACCTCTTGTGTTCCAGTTTGCACCCATTGTCCCTTGTCCTGTCATTGGTTGTCACTGAGAAGAGTCTGGCTCCATCCTCATGACACTCACTCTTTACATATGTATAAACATCAATGAGTTCACCCCTCAGTCTCCTCTTCTCCAAGCTAAAGAGACCCAGCTCCCTCAGCCTTTCCTCATACGGGAAATGCTCCACTCCCTTCATCAGCTTTGTGGCTCGCGCTGGACTCTCTCCAGCAGTTCCCTGTCCTTGAACTGAACTGGATGACTTTACAGGTTTATAGGTTATCCAAAAGGCAGAATGAGATTTCTACCTTGTGGGATGTAGCGACTCACATAGATCTTCAGATCTGTTGATGTTGCGACTCTCAGATTCACAGGAAAGTTTAACCTGCTTCTTTCCGTCTGCCACTACAGAAGAGTAAGAGACTCTGTCATTTATTTTTGTCACTGCTTGCTAGACAGCAATAGATTAATGAGATCTGTCCAGTTTGAAGCCTTTTCCTAAAGGTTCTACATATCTTTGTAAATTGATTAATGTGAGCAAACAAGTGTTTCATTCCACATGTGTTTCAGTCCACACCTCCTTCTTGGTAGCAGCTGCATGGATTGTGGTGGCACCTTCCACTGCTAAAATTAATTGAAAGACATAATCTGGACAGGAAACTTTACCCCAAAACTTAGCATTGGAAAAAGTAAGCAAAATTTACTTCTGTAATGAGGTGTTGGACAGCTTGAAAAATATGTATCTTAGCTCTTCATATCTTAAAATTAATAGTTATGATTTCAATTTGCCACGGGGAGAAGGATGACATTATGACATTGCCTAATTTACTGTCTCATCTTTTCACCTTTGGCAATGTTTTTTCTCTTATATGCATTTAAAGAATACCAATAAGAGATTGATGCTTCTGATTGTTGGACCTTTCCCGCCTGTATCTCGGGTTAACAAGAAATATATATATATTTTTAAAATTCCACATGAATTAATACAATAATTTTCTCCGACAGGTGCCTGCACATAGCAGAATAAGGGTGTGATTGTAGTATGCTGAAAAATAACACTATGAGTTTAATTTGCTATTGTTACTAGTGTTTGCTGGTTTAAGCCTCGTGGTAGGAGTTTTGGCATGTTTTAGAAATTAGGTTATATACAGCAGAAATCCAAGGGTCTTTTTTGATACTTAAAATATTCCAATATTTATGCTTTGGATGATAGGCAGAAATAGGCTATGTAAAAGAAACATGAGGAAAATAAGAATTTTTCCTTTTGGGAAGGATGAAGGGAAAATACAACACAAGATTAAGTTATTCTGTTATGCATTGCTTCCAGTTTTCTTGGTGTAGGTCTGGGATTAATTGAAACTTCACCCTTGAACTGGGCTTAGTGAATGTTGTGTAGTGAACTTGTTGTTCAGCAGAGTCGCATTGACCGCCGGTGTGTATGTGATGAGCTGATGGCAGATGCAAGGCAATGGGAGTTATCCTGGGCAACAGTGGAAGGCAGCTGCATCCAGTTGGATCACCTTCTGTTAATGGCTAAAGTTGTAGGGACACCTCAGGGTGGTAGAAGCACAGTCTGTTCTTGCTTCCACGTAATTCAGGTGTCAGGATAGCAGAGCGACAATCTTAAAAGCTGTTAGCAAAAAAAAAATTGAATCAGTGGTGTTTCCTTCTGAGTAGTTTGCCATGTTTTCTTTCTAGCAAAAATAACATGACATACCATTGGGAAATTCAGCCAACTAATGTGCATTTAATGAAATATTTGAATACCTGAAGTCACATAACTTCTGTAGTATAGGTACTTTTTGGCTGATGGGTATTGGGTAGAAGAATTTCAGTCTGAAATTGATATTAGATCACTTAAGAGTGGAATTCTATTTTGTGTTTAGAGCAACAGTGTAATGTTAATTTCGTGTGTTGGTAATGTAATGGTTTCTTTTTTTTGTTAAATACTTTTTTTTTCTTTCAGTGTTTTGTCTCCTATTTGCGTTCTGTTTACCTGATGAAGAATAAGGAAGTATTTGATGTTTTCAAATTGCCACTAGCAGAATATGCCCTGTAAGTATAATTGACATAGAAAGTGAAAATGGTATAGTGAGTAGTTTTGCAGTGTGTGATAGCTTTAAACAGCTCTTTTGTCTATGTTAACACACAGAATTGGACAGTCTTGTTTGTAATGTATTTACAGTTTCACATTTATGCTGTACTTTTGTGTATTTTCAAAGACATTCTAAACAGAAATTAGGTATAAAACCAGTATCTCTACAAAGAGAACTCAGACAGCAGAAGTTACGTTTACTGTATACATAGAGGACAAAATTTGTGAAGTAAAACGATAGAGAACAATAGTTCTTATTTTTTTCTAATTCATATTTGCCTTTCAGCCTCATATTTAAATGCCAACGTGTGAAGTGTATTACTTAAAAAGAAATTGGAGTATCTAAATATAGTAAATTCCAATCTCATTTGAGTGTGACTGGGACATTGCTCCTTGGGCATAAGTTACTTTTCAGAAGATCCAGTGCACTTGGTAGAGATGAAACATCTGCACTGGACTGAATAGCGTCTATTTCGCTACGTCTATTTTTGTACGTATATGTGAATCATTCCACATTTTGTATGAGAGGGAAATTAATTTTGACAGGTTGACTTTACAGATGAAAGCCATCTGAGATTGTTTTAAGTTGTGAAGTTTTGGAATAATCTCATGGGGCATAGGGAAGTCAGAAGGGAGCAGTAAGGTGCTCAAAGATGCATGGTAAATTAATTTTACCTCTCTAGAATTTCATACAAAGAAGTTTTAAGTCTTCAAACTTGTCAGCACGTGGCATAATGAACTAAAATATGACAAATTAGTAGACTGTAGAACACCTGGTCTTCCTGTGCTGCAATTAACACAATTATGCTTTTTAAGGTATATAAGCCTATTATAAAAGATGCTTTCTTACTTTATGGACTGAGAAATTTTTAAAAAGGAGAACTAGCGAAAACATGAAAAACGTCACCATGTGAAGTGCCTGCCCCTTCACCTGTGTGATTTGTCAGCATCCGTAAAGCCTCACTGGAGGTCTTACTGTTTTAACTGTTAGGGATAGTGGCAGAAGATTAGGGCAAAGAAGGGTGACCACACAAATTTAACCAGTGCGTTAAGAAACCAACTGACAGATGGTGGTAATGCTGAATGTTTGGAATCCCAGTGCCTCTTTCTGCATTTCAGCAGGGTGTGCCGTCTAGTGTCTGATGCTGAAGTGCACAAAACAGTCCAGCTCCGTTCTTCTCCGGCCTCTGTACCAGGATTTGGTCCTTCCTCAAAGTCAATTCTAATACCAGCTTTGCAAAGTTACTAATGGGTCATTCCTGTACTAAAATGGAAGAAACCAGAGAGTTGTTTGGAGGGGGTAGGAGAGGTTTAGTCGAGAGTGTGAAATAAATGGAAGTGTAATCAAAAAGTCAGAAGATAATAAATTTGGGAGATAATTTGGGGACTCTTCTCTGAATGAGCAGTTTGGCACGCTTCCCTGCTCCTCAGGTAGTCTACCAAAATACACCCTGCAGCCCCCGGCTTTCAATTCAGTGCACATCCACTGATACAGTGGATCGATCGGCTTAATTTATCTGAGAGGCCCTCCAAGTCTGGTACGTCTGAGTTCTGCATTCAGAAGCAACTTTGGCTTATGTTCTGCGCAAAAACTCAGGGCAAACCCTGGAACGAGAATCCCTTCCTCCCTTTGCATTCTGTGTGTATTCTCTGAAAAGTATTTCAACCTTTCCATGGAGATTTACTGCTAGCTTGATAAATGTTACTCCACTAAAAATCCTGCAGAGAAAACAGGCTGCTGTCAGGTTTGCATTTCAGTCTGTCAGGCTGTTCCCCACTTTCTCCATTGCTCACTTGCCTGGCACGTCTGTGCGCTGAGATTCTCCTGAGCTCTGTTGATTGAGTCTGCAGAAGAGCAGTAGTGTTTTTCATTTGTATATATTATATAAAATTATTTATATATTATATGAAGTTATTATATATCTGTAAAGCAATATATATATAGAATACAAAGGGGGTGCGTGCATGTCTATACACATATGTATTCTAGAGAGTGGTCACCTTGAAGCTATGGTACATTAGTATTCTCTCCAGTATCCTCTCATTACAAATTGCTATCAAGTACAATTTGCTGAGAAAGACTTGCACAGGCCTTGTGTTAACATAGGCAGCCTTTAAGTTTGGTGAAGGAGAGCCTCGATGCCTGCATAAAAGAGAAATTTGTCTCTTCATTGCAAAGGACATCTTTGAAAACATAAGAAAGTGTAAACAAGCAACAGGATGGAAAGGAATAGTTAGGTAGTCTGGCCTCCTGGATAGAAGACAAGGTAAAGATGAAGCAGGGATTCAAAATGTTTTGTTTCTCAAGCGCTTTATTTTGTTAAGTGCTGATATATATACGTGTATGTCAGTCTCCAGGGGCAGATCTTAACAGGCGAGTGTGCTGGATGAACAGTTTAGACACAGCTCTAAGGGGTTGCCAAGGAAGGTAATTTCCTCTCTGATTTTTGTCATGTCTTCCAGAAGCAATGCAGCATATTTTTCTCTGTTTGTCCCTGTATTGGTGCACAGAGAATGAATAAATCAGGTTGAAGCCAAGTTATTTGGGAAATGTCTGATACACACAACTTAGTACCCAGCTAATTTTGCAGGTGTTGCGTACAGATCAGTGTAACAAAGCCGTAGGTAGCTGCAGGTGCTGTCAGGTCTGAAATAGGTGATACCGGGATACATGACCCATCTGTCCACATCCGTCTGTCCTCTCACTGACCAGGGAAGGCACTCACTGGACTCTCACCCAGTCCCCTGGCTGTGGGTATAGACCTGACCCTTAGTGCATGGTCAGGGCAGAGGGTTTGGTTCATTGTCTCGCTCCAGCTGCCGTGAATGAGTGCAGGGCTGCCTGTCTTGTCACCCAGACAGAGCCCATCGCAGGCTTTGCACATCTCGTTATCCCTCTGCTGGGTCTCGGCCCTTCTCACTGCCCTTGTACTTCCTTTTCTAGACCCCAGTCTCCTTCCAGCTAGAAAGCCTGCCCCTTATGACCTTTTTCCTCGTTATTTCTAGTCTTCATACACCTGTAACCAGGCTTTGTGTTTCTCCTGTGTAACCTCATCTGGGTGTTCCTGCTCCAGCAGGGGGATTGGACTGGATGATCTTTCCAGGTCTCTTCCAATCCCTAACATTCTGTGATTCTGTGTGATTCTCGTGCTGTTACCTGGTTATTCTCAGCCTCATACAGTACAGCTCATGTGGACCTCAGTATTCCTTTCAACGATCTGTAGGGTTTGGGCATTTCTGAGGCAACTCCCCCTCAACCACCTGTGAGATCCAGCCATCCCTTCCTGAGCTTTCTGTAAGTACCTCTGTAAGCTCCGGAGCTTTCTGCAGTGAAGATCTCTGAACAAGCTGCAGTCTCCTCTCTCAAAGTCCAGGGTCATTCATCCTGGTTTCTTCTAGGATCTTGAACTACCTGTTCCTATGGTGCAGCCAAGCCTGCTGTTGACCTTCACTCACCTTAGAAGTAAATATACTTGCATACACGAGTAGGAGTTCCAGTAGAATGTCTCTGCATTGGCTAGTCGGGCTAACTTGGAGAAATGGTCTTTAATGCACTCTAGAAACCTCTGTTGCTTATACTCTGCTGTATTGGCCTTCGAGCAGGTGTCAGGGTGGCTCAGGTACCAAGAGCACCAGGCCCTGCAACTGCAATGTGGAGGCTTTTTGTGCTTTCGTGAAGACGGCTACATCTCAGTCTTTTAAGTGACTGGTTTCCAACCATGACATCCTCTTTCTTGGCCTTCTCTTTGATCCTGACACATAAATTCTTGATTAGCTTGGCCCTCCTTATTATTAGTAGAGTACCATGCATTTGAGCTCCTTAATGTAGAGGACTAAAGCTGGCTAGTCAAATAAATAGCACAGCAAAAGCAATTTCTCTGTTTGTTTTGGTTATTAATTCAGACCATCTGGAAAGCCTGTTAATTCAGATTTGTGTCACTTCAGTTGATTTGATTTCTTCTGCTTTCAAGTGGTTGCTCATCTTGTCTTCTGAAAAATGTTTTAAATGTTAAATGTAGAAGGCAAGTAATAGACTTTTCTTCTCTTGAAATAGCTTCTGGGAGTATTTAACCTTTTTCAGGCTACTTTAAGTCTTTGAACCTCTTGTACAGTAGAAGAAATCACTGTGCTGTGTTTCAGTGTGTTCAGATCATTCTGAAGAAGTTCACTGACGGAATGGGTCTTATATTTAGTAAACGTAGTAATTTAATATTAGAACAAAGCACTGACTTCTGCAAAACTGCTGCACACTGATTTTACACAAATTTTACCTCAAATTCTTTACAACTGGCTCATATTTCAAAAGGGACTGGAAATCTTCTGGGTGCGGATTAGGAACTCTTATGATACTTAAAAGTTAACAGATTGTACTGGTCTTAAATGTCCTGTTTAATATGTTTTGTGGAAGGACAGGTTTTGCTCAGAGTATCTAAGATTCTGACTTTTTAAAGAATTAAGAGAGGTGGTGAAATTTTCACCCAGCCCAAATAGAGGCATAGTGGAGTTACTGTGTTAGTGTAGACATACTCAAGATCTTTGTATAAGCATAATTAATAAACCTCAGTTTGTTACATCATTCATGTGAATTAATTTTCAGAAATGTTTAAAAACGTTTGATTTTCCTTATTCAATAGCAAACAAAACGGGTATTCCTCTTAAAGCCATACAATGTTCTTTCTTTGGAGTTTTACTCTTTTACTCTTTTAATTTAAATTATGAGAATCATTGTCAACTTGTTTTGAATTGAAGGAGGTATCTGAGCGTTGTAGGTGTTTTGTTCAGTTCCTTCTACATATTCCCTGATCAATGTTAGGGAATGGTGATGTTTGGCCACCTCAGTTTCTATTGATGAATAGAACTATCAGCTGTACTTTCATTTATAGTAGCAAAATAATCCATTGGTTTCTGTATTGCTTTTAGAAGCTGATCTAAAATGTCTTTCTGTAAGAGCTTGCTCTCAACAAGTCGTCGCATTTCACACCAAAATGTGAAACAGGATTGTATTTTGGTTTGTCAGCTGAATTTGTGTTGCCATTTAAGGCTACCATAGTCTGAGGACTGCATTGGGGTGTTAGCATATTTTTAGTCTTCTGTGTTAGAGTTTATGAAATCTCACTAAATAACTTACCTGCTTTTTGTATTTGTGAGAAAATCTTGCACATTTCTTATTCCATAAAAGTGTGTGAATGCTAGCATGAAAATCAAGGAATAGCTGTAACTTCAGTCGGAGTAGGATTGCAGTCTGAGTCACATCTGATGCATTAATGAAAACTAACATTACCCTTTCTAGTTGATGGAAAGAAAAGCCAGTCTGTGTTTTTGGGTTTTTTAGTTTGACTGAACTCTAGATTTGGCAAATGATCAAGAAAAAAATTCTAAAGAAACTGTCAAATCTTACAGCATGAGGAAACTTAATGGTGGTAGAAATTGTTCTCTGAAATGTACTATAGAAAAGAGGCAGTAACGAGCCAAAATACTGACATTTCTTTGAGAAGTTACATAATTAAAAGTGTTTGGGGATTGTTTGTACACAAACTTTTTTAAACTTATCCACTGTTACTTTCTTATCAAATTTGACCTTAACACCTTCCCTCTCCTCCAAGTCTAAGGGCTCTATGCTTTCGGTTCAGATCTCGTTTGAATTCTGATACCACTGGTCTTTTTTGGTAGGGTTGATAAGCAGTGTAGAAAAATTGGCCAGCACTAACTGATAATTAATTTTGTGCAGTTATTAATAAAGACATCAGTGCAGAACAGCAATCTGACAGGTGGGATTTCATCTTTGAATGAGAAAAGCTGTGCTGAAATCTCCACATCATGGGCTGCTGTTTTTGACTTGTTTTTTTGACTTTTCCTATGGAGAGAGTTTCTTCACCTTGTCAGCCTTTTCTCTGTAGCGATGATCTTGATCTTTGATACCAACATTTGACACGGTCTCCCACAGCATCCTGATGGCTAAACTGAGGAAATGTGGACTGGACGATCGGGTAGTGAGGTGGGCTGTGAACTGGCTGAAGGAAAGAAGCCAGAGAGTTGTGGTTAATGGGGCAGAGTCCAGTTGGAGGCCGGTAACTAGTGGAGTGCCTCAAGGGTCAGTACTGGGACCAGTACTATTCAATATATTCATCAATTACTTG
>VWYH01009029.1:176574-225861 GCA_013399365.1 Pampusana beccarii
GACTGAGGGGTGACCTTATTAGTGTTTATAAATATGTAAAGGGTGAGTGTCACGAGGATGGAGCCAGGCTCTTCTCAGTGGCAAACAACGATAGGACAAGGGGTAATGGGTTCAAGCTGGAACACAAGAGGTTCCATTTAAATTTGAGAAGAAGCTTCTTCTCAGTGAGGGTGACAGAGCACTGGAACAGGCTGCCCAGGGAGGTTGTGGAGTCTCCTCCTCTGGAGACATTCAAACCCCACCTGGACACCTTCCTGTGTAACCTCATCTGGGTGTTCCTGCTTCGGCAGGGGGATTGGACTGGATGATCTTTTAAGGTCCCTTCCAATCCCTGACATTCTGTGATTCTGTGAAACACAAAAGAGAAGCTGTGACGATACTGGAGTTCGCAACCCCATGTACATTCTGTGTCTGCATGAGAAAGAGAAATGAACATTGCGTAATTGCTGCACAGTTCTACTACTTGTGGTACTTTATCAACAGTTTACAACAATACTTTATGTAGAATAATGTTGTGAAATCTGCAAAAGCTAAAAAGTGTTTATCTTGCAAAGCATTTTTTGGCTACTCCGATCCCCTTGCCGAAGAGGTTGCACGCTCACTCACGTTGCAGTGATCTCTTTAGATGTGTTTTACCCTGCCTGGTGTTAAGGCCCCGTTCCAGGTTTGAATGTCCTCCAGCTGCTTCAGTGAAGCGTTGTCTACATTGTTTGGTTATTTTTGTTTCGGTTAGTCAGTAAGCCCAACTTTAACACATGGTTTCATTGCAAAGGTGGTTAGTGCTAGCTGTCAAACACTGAAACAAGTTTACGTTCGCTGGTAGCTCTAATTTTGATTGGTGTATGTGTTGTGTTAGCTCCTCAGCAGTGCACTGTCAGTAAACGTGCAAAATACACTGGATAAAAAGTGCGATTATTTTTTTTTTTTTCCATAAAATCCCGTTTGCTTTACTATTGATGTTAATTGCTTGTTAAAGAATAGTATTTGGTTATCAGAAATACTTAAACAAAATTAATTTTCCATCAAAATTAATGCTTAATTTATTGAAAAGCTTATTCCTCATCCTAATGATGTGGGCTGCTTTTTGGGTGCAAGTCCACTTTTCAGTGTTTTAAACTGTGGCCAGTACCAAAAGTGCCCCGTTTAACCCCAGGTGTGGTTGTGTTTGGTGTTTAAGCGGGGTGCTATTGACAGTTGAAGGCTCTCCAGGGCCTGCAGTCCACTCTTGCTGCTCTGCAGAACCATTTGGCTGCTTCATGGACTGTTTGTAATGACGTTTCCACCAAGGAGTATGGATCTGATTTTTCTCCTTGGACATAACTCAGGTTTCTTTATTCAGAGCTGTATGATGAAGAGAAGACATAACACTGTCTACTTGAAACGAGCAGCACTGAGGGGAGTGTGTCGCTGTGTGCAGTCTGAGTCAAATGAAACTGCTCTTTTATGTGTTTTTGTGCATGTGTGTATATATATATGCATATATATATAGCCATTTTAGTTGGTTAAACAGAGCACACCTTTGCCGAGTGTACCTACAAGCCCTGTGTGTTACAAACACTGTCAGTTCTGTATTGTGTGTTTTTAAATGTAGCTGTAATCTTTATGTGTTCCTTGCATAGTACCAGTGCCCCTCACAATTTTTATTCACCTAGTGAGGCAGCTCATGAAGGCTGAAAGGGACTTCAATATTGCTTTTTTGAATTTGGATTTGATAGGTGTAATAATAGTGGGCAATTGCAAAGTTTACTGAAGTCAAACTATATTTTGGAGACAGAGTACCTGTTCTCCTTCAATGCTCTCCAGTATTGTTGCTATACAGTATTTTTTTCTTTTGGGCTAATTTTTGTCTCTTTGTGTATAGAGTATTAGTATAAACGAATTGTCATGAATAACTGGATAAGATAATAGTATTGTTGGCACTGCTAGTTACATATGCCATGAAGGTAAAGCCTTGCTGTAGAGGGATGCAGGCAGGTGAGATTTCCTTGAAGAGGGAAATGTCTGTCCATTACCTTTTTCTGCAATTAGTCATTTATCCGTACTTTGTTCTTCTAATCTTTCCACAATGGTGAGATGGTGAGGATGATGTTCTGGGTGCATTTCTGGCGGTGAAGGACGCAGACAGGAGATCAGTGCCATCTCAGTCCTTCACATGGCATCTGTGTATCTTCAATACCAAATTACAGTGGTGCTTCTCCTACCATATGTTACTGTGAATCATAGCTAATTTGTGCTTATCTACAACTTTTCAGGTTGTTTATTTGCTTTCTTTCCTGGGAGGATTTGTAATTGTTCTTGAGAATTCTCAGTTATTTAATCTCTCTTCCTCCCTCAATGTTCACTTGCATTTTTCAAGCTAGATTGTCCAGTTGTAGGCTAAATATTGTTTTGTAAATATGCTAGGCAAAATGTATCAATCTGAATTACCCTAATTAAAATCAAACCACTTGAGCCATCCATGAGGGCTTCCAATTTGGTCAACTTTTGTGTATCTACCTTTCAGATTAATTTATTTGTTTAATCCTTTTCTTTAGATCACTTGGTCTGGCAATGGCACCTCGTGTGAGATTTCTTCAGAGAGTTCAGAAACAGCTGTGTGCAACGGAAGCAGCTGATGGGATGGATCACTTGAAGGAGACAGAGCAAAATAAAAACACCGTCTCCTCATTAAACAAGGAAGGAGTGGAGAAATGTGGAACAGATGCCAGTGCAAAGGTGTCTATTAACAAAACAAAAGAAAAGGAGAGGAGGAGAGAAACTGAGGACTGTTCTGCTTCCAGTGAAGGTGCTGAGGAGAGTGGTGAGTCCGAGGGCGAATCGAGAGAGGTATCTGAGGAAGAGGAGGAGAAAGAAGTTCCTGTACCAAGCAGGGTTCCCAACCCAGACTCTGTGCAGTTCTTTGAAGATGATGACGACGATGATGATGATACTAAAGATCTTGATTTGCTGACAGTGAAACGACGGAACGTTTTTGGTGTGGAAGCTCAAGATAATCCAGGACCGGTAAGTTCACTTTACAGTAGGACTTATGAAATCTTAATGGTTTTATATTGGGCATACTCCAAGTAAGGAGGAGGAGAAGAGAGAAAATTCTGCTCTTAGCGGAAAACTTGGTTGATCTCAGATGTGCTGTCCATATGTATTGAAAGTTAGAAATGCTCCCAAAATATAAGTGATGTCACTTATGCTTTTATCATTTTATGTTATTAGCAGAAAGTAATTTTATTTGCATAATGAGTATTCTTATAGTTGCTTTCATGTATGAATAACACGATTTGAGTACCTGGGAAATTTTGACAGTTTTAATTTGTATCACTTACTAATTTGCTTGTACCTCTCTAAAATAGCTGCCATTTTCAGTCATAACTCTGATGCTGTACTGAAGTTTATGGCACTGGGAGCCAAATTGCACAAGATGATAAGCTACTTCCCGATACAAATTTTAACAAGCGATCTTTACAATAATATAACCTTCAAACCATGATTTTTACTTTCAACGGGAGCTTTACTTTTAGGAATTGAGCCAGTATCAGAGAGCGAGTGCATACAGTTCTTGTAAAGCATGGTTATAAAGGCTTATTAAAAGTATTCATGTACATCTTTCATTTCCTTGGCGAGTAGCTCGATAATTCAGGATTTCTCTGTGCTTGTTGTTCTAAGAAATGTTGCTTTCATTTAATCTTTAAATGCAATGTTATAATAAGTGTTTTTTTTTTTTTAAATTACTATTTCTGTAAAGCAGATTTGGTACATGCATATTGTGAATTTTTTATGTATCCTTTGCTATCTAGCAACTATATCTCTGTAGTAAATAGATCCAAGTGAACTAGCCATCTGCTTCAGCAAGATGGTTTTTCTGAACTTATATGCATACAAAGGGAGCCTCCTGTTAAGGGAAGTATTTATTTTTCCAAGTGGTACTTTAAATCTCTCTTTTTCTGTGCTGTTACTTAACAACACAGGGCATGAACTTACGCTCATCAGCCCACTAGCTGCATTTATAAGCAGCATCTTTCGTTTAATATTTAGTGAGGTGTTATAAACCAGATTTATCAGCTCACTCTGTTGAAGATGAACAGTTGCACAGTCACTGTCCACGCTCTCTCCTCTGCTACGAGGAGGCTGCCGCAAGTTGCTCTCCTGTCCCAGAACTATGGGAGGAGGATGCTCCTGGCATTGCCTTTTTGTTCCTGTTATTCTTAGCCTGAGATGTCCTGCTCTGGCACAGCCACTGCCTGGCAGTAGTTTATATGTATTAATAAATTTCAGTTTCATGTAGAAAAGATATTGATGTTTAAAAACGAAGTGGAGCGAAAGATTTCTGCTTTATTTAAAGAATGAAGAATTTCATATTGCTCCCACAGTTCTCCATGCAAAAATACACAGATAATTGCATGTTGCATTTGTATGTCGGAAAGTGAATTGAGAAATTCTGCTCAGGAAATGGTAAAAAGAGAAACTTTGATGTAAAAGAATGAACGAAAAAAGTTATGAAAAATACTAGTTGTTTAGAGAGTAATTTGGAACCTCACTGAGTAACCTCGTAGCAGTTTTCCAGTGTTAAACATTAATAGGTTAGTTTATGCTCAGACATTGTTTTCTGTGATTCAACTTTGATAAACTGCAGTGAGGGTTAGTGGTTTGTACTTGATGTGCCAGTGTGGAAGATGTAAGTTTCAAGATCTGTATCATTAAGAACTTAAATATAATTTAAATAATCTCCTACAGAAATGCCTACGGTAGTGCAATATGTAATTTTTAGAACGCAGAAATGCAGAGCATACTATGCCTGACTATGGGAACTGGTTTTGATTGGTGCGTGTGGTAGTGTGGTGTTTTTTACCTTACGGTACTGGGAACATTGTTGATAGATTGTGGAATGCTTTAAATGTAAGGATTCTGTTTTCAGTAGGATAACAGAGTAAAGGTTTCTGTCTCTAACCTTGTATTGTCTTTTAGTGTTTTGATATACAAATGCACATAATAGAAATTATATAGAGAGATTCAGGCGTTGTGCATCTTTTATTTTGTGTAGACCTCAGCAGCACATTTTATGGCTGTCAAAAACAAATTGATGACTTGCATCACGTCTTATATTTTCTCCCATTTTCTTTATTTTCCAGATAGAAGTTTAGAAGTGATTATTACTTCATTCAGGTAGATCAGTTCGTCTCTAAAGCGTTAGAAAGACCTGATTCCTCTGAGGTGTGAGGAGCACCAAGCAGTGTGTGTGGGGTGTTGCTGTTCCTGGGGTGCCCTTCGAGGCAGGACTCGGGAACCAGTCTGGGTACAGTGTAGGGGACCATTGCTGCATTTCTAGGGTGAGGCAGTGCATTAATTAATAATCTCAAATGCTGCAGGGAGTCTAGGAGTATGAACATACAGTATCTACTTGGCTAGATCAGTTCGGAGGGTTTTTTTAAATCTCTTCTGTGTGCTAAAGAAGACAGAGGTCCTGTGGAAACATTATTATGTGATCATCTAATTGGGAGATAATGAGTATGCCCACAAAGGTTGAATTCAGTTTGCATTTATGCTTTTAGTGTCTATGATTGATTTTACAATTTCACTATTCTTATTGAATGCTTATTGTTGACAGCGAAACAGTCCCACTGTGGTTGTTGAGCTTCAGGATGTTTTTGTAAATGGAAACATTACTTTCAGCTTCTGTTTTGAATAGATGTTGTTAGAGACACCGTTGGTTCCTTGTCCTTGTGTCTCCCTGGGCCCCTCCAGCAGAAGAAGGAGCAGGAGGTGGCATGGGGCTGGATCCAGGGGTCCTGGGGGTGGTTGATGTGCCCCGATCTTCATCGCAGGTGGGGTGGGCTCATCCGTCTTTGTAACAAGGGAAAGGAACTGGGCAAAAGGAGCAGGGGTTGGTGATGGAGTAGAAGGGAATTTGTGTGACTTCCTTAGAACATTTAGTTGTTGTTGAATGCTCATGGTACCCACCCTAACAGTGAAAGAGATGTTGTGGTGTCAAGTGGGACACGTCCAGTGTTAGTTCCTCTAATAGCACAACTTCCAGCTTGATTCCACTCTTTCCTCTTTCTTTGTGTGGCCCTTGGCCACATACATTCTCTGTCTTGTGACAAGAGGTCCAAAGAAAAATCTCTCAGCACTGCTGTATTAAAGAAGCAGCGTTGGATAAGAAGCTTTCCTGTGTAGCCTCATCTGGGTGTTCCTGCTTCGGCAGGGGGATTGGACTGGATGGTCTTTTGAGGTCCCTTCCAGTCCCTAACGTTCTGTGATTCTGTGATAAGGAGAAAGACCTTGGCAGATATTAGAATTTTCGTATGAGCTTCTGAGCTCATTTTTTAAGAGGTAGTCAATAGCTGCCCTACTTATGAATTTTACTTAAATATGTCAGGATTTTTAGCTGGTGATATAACTCATGGGACTTATTTAGAAGTACAATGTTCTTATGCGTAAAAAGAAGGTCAGCTATATGCATAAAGCCATTACTGGATATGCAGTATTTAGCTGTTGTGTTAACATTATGGAAATAATTCGTTTAAAGTGCATTTAACAATATTAACAGTATTGATGTTGCAAAGACTATAAGTACTCCCTGGTTACAAACTTTGTTTTTAATGCTAATTTTATGAAATTGGTTGTTGCATTTGGAAGTGCAAAGGCTGTACTTCTTAAACTTCAAACATTATTTGAGAACTAAGATTAAGCTTATAGTATTTTTTTATTGGTTTTGTTTATACTTTAATTTTAGTCATCTTGTCAGACATATCACAGACTGTCAGACTTGTCTTCTGCTGTTGAATTTTCTGTTTTAGGACGGAGAAAATTAAACTATGGAGCTCTTAAGATTGCCGTGACTACTTCCCTGTTCCCCCCATCTCCTGATTTATGGACCCCTAGAACTTTTCAAGTAGGGTACTTACTGGCTGCTTGGAACACTGTAGTAAGCATAAGCTTACAGAGGGCTGCCTTAAATAGTACTTGCAGATTCCTTGGAGTTAGTCTGGACTCTGGACGAGCCTGCTGTTCAAATACTGTGCCTATGGAGGGAAATTATTTTATTTGTCATGATTCTATCTTAGCTAGGTGGCTTGCCTTGTAATCCAATAATATTGAACACAATGACATTCTCTTACACTTCTCAGACACATGAACACTTTAAACTGAAATATTATGACCTGTATATGTATAATAGATATTTGTAAAAGCAGGAGAGAACAGACAAGGATAAATCTCCCTAACTAGAGGTGATAGGGGAGTGTATGCCAAGGAGCAGGGAGAGGCAGCTAGTTGTAGTGTGGGACTTTGCAGGGAAAATGGATCAAGTAAACGTAAATCCATGTGCACCAAAATGAGGACATAGTCCCCTAGAAGTTTTCTTCTGTGATGTTGAGAAGAAAACTTGTTACCACTGAGAGAAATAAAAATTAATTTTCAGAGTTGTGATTCATCTTTATTGCTTCTCTTACATTAGCTTTTCTTTCTGAATGGGATGTCTCTCCTTCTGTTCCATGAGAGAGATTTTAGCCGGTCCTGTGTTTATATACTGCTTTTTCTGTGAGAAGCATCTTCTCATTCCTCTTACCAGCTCTTACTAGCTCTTATTCTTATGCTTTCGTATTAGTTTATACTAAATGTGTGATTTTGTCTCCACGATGCTTTTCAGGGGGATGGTGAGTTAGAAAATACTTCTTGGAGGGAAGAAGCAATGGGGTGAGCTGGCTGACTCTGGTAGTGGTGTTGTTTCCTTTATGGATAATCCTCTTTGCTTTTGCTCTACCAGTGTGTTGTGTGAAGAGAAGAAAGCTGCTCCAGGTATCCCAGTAGCTATAAAAAGAGCATTATTCCCTGGAGACATGTTGCAAAGCTAGCATTCTGGCAGAGAAAATATACAAGTTATTTATTTTCAAGTTAAATGGAAGTCAGTACTGTGATGCATGATATACCGTAAATTCTCCTTCCTGCAGAATGTAAGTGCCTTCGGTTCTCAGCTCAGTAACAGTGTGATTGTGTATTTCTAGTTGAATTATAGCAAGTCATGATTTATATGAAGTACAAAATATTTGCATACACGTGAAGTAGGCCTGCATTTGGATATTAGCCAAAGTGCTTCAAGAATACAGTGTTATGAAAAAATATCTCTTATCAGCCATGAGTGGAAATGAAACCCGCTGACGGTACCTCAGGCCTCTGTGCACAGCAGCCAACGAAGAATACATTCCGCGGTGTGGATGGGAAACTTTAAAGAACTCCCATTTTCTTTCTGTGCAATTTCAGTACCTTAAGTACAACCAAAACTTGTTTTTTGAGAGTATCTATTATGTCTAGTTATGTTCTATGTAATTTTTAAAAAGTCTTGTCATTCAGAAGTGCTTCTGTAAGCTACAGAAAGGACAGTGCAAAAACATTTCTTTGTGTTCTTAGACAGCCTCTGCTCTTGAGATTTGCAGGGATGTTCGTTGAAATTCTCTCTGAGTTACTGATAATCTATGTTTCAAATAAATGGCTACTACACATCTTCAGGTATGTGCGCAGCATAAAATGGTCATCCTGAATATTTTAAGTAATGTTTTAAATCTGGATAGAAAGTATAATTTAGGAATTCTGTTTTAATATCTGCCGATATCACACGTCTTAGCTTTTTGTATCATAAGCTGTGTAGTACGTAATTCTGATGCACTGGTCTTAGCTTCTGTGGAAAGTTTTACATTTGAAAGTGCTTTTGAACCATTGTGAACTGTGGTATTTTTGATGCCCACAGTCCACCTTGTGGGCCTGTGTTGCTTTTGTGAATACCAGTCTGGCGTAGAGAGATGCAGATGCATAGAGGCCTTGCTTTGAACATTTGTTCCAGCTCTTTGAAAAGAACCTTCCCCTTGGGGGCGGGAGCGGCTTCCCCAGGTCCCATGCAGGTGTTCCCAAGCCAGGGGCTTGTCCAGGTGGCCGCCCGGTGCTCTGGAGCGAGGGCTGGGGCCGCTCACGGCGCAGCGGCCGCTGCAGCACATCCTCAACTCCGCAGGGCCACCTTTTCATTTTGGTTGCTGAAGCTATGGGTTAAAAAAAATCCTTGTGCCATCAGAGGCAGCCTCACGAGTCATCCTCGCTCTGCTGAACCTGCTCAGGTATCGCATCGTTTGCTGTGCTGACGAGAGGAAGCGATTTTGCGGTGTTTCTGTGGCTGACGTGTACTAGAAGTACATTGACACTTGTGTTTAACAGTGTAGGTCGTGAACCTGCTCATTAGCGAAGCTCTTTCCGGTGGATTGATGCTTGGTGCAGGGCTGGAACATGACTGATGCGCTCAGGTTTCAGTATCTGGCATGAATTCAGTTGCAGTGAGGCATGCTTTGTCCCGTGATGGAATAGACCCGAAATGACTGACAAAGATGTGTGGTTTGTCTGTCTCAAGCAGTATCAGGGTACTGTATGATTTCATATGATTTACTAAAATAGCATTTGTTAAGTACTTTTACTAGGTTACTCGAGCCTGCGGTACTACCCTCAGTTTTAATTGTGCTTTATCACTGATTTATAGCCTTATTTAATATATTGCAGCAGTTTCAAAGATGAGGTTGAGTGAGCCAAATACTCTGCATTAAAACTGCCTGGTTGTAATCAATATTCTGTGAAGCCATAGGATTTGTAGATTTTAAAATGCTCCAATTTCCTTTAAAATCATTAGTGCCTGCATACTTGCTGAGTGATGGCATTGGAAGTATCTATAACTATGACATGGTTTTTGGATAAGCGATTTTCTAGAAATTGAGTGCTGAAATTGTGAAATGCTACTAGAAATTATACAGCACTAATTTTTAAAGGAAATGCTGCTTCCTGAAATAGTAATAAATCAGACAAACAGTGCGTAGTTAAAATGATGAGAATTATTCTTTATTGTATATGTGGATGTCTTCTCTGATACAGACATCTGCTACTGTAAGCATCACTTAACTAACTATCCATGCACATTTTAAACGATATTTTGGGGCAGATTTCTGTATTCTTATCTGAGCTATGTAATTTTTAGCTAGAATTATTTGATAATTATAGAAAAAAAAAAAGTGGGTTTGGTGATGATTCATCAGCTGTTAGCCAAAATGAGTCCCTGGATAATTCATTACAGTATCACTAACATGCAAATTATAGTTTAATAACTACTTTAAAAAGGAAAAATGTGTGTAGTACGCTGTTTCTAAATAGTGGCCTGCTGGCTGACCAGGAGCTAGGCCAGTGATCACAGACAAATCTCCTTGGAACCGATGCTCCTTGTTTCCGTGAGACGGTGGTTGGTCCCGGCTGGGAAGAGCTGTGGCGTTGGGGGGGGCTCTGAAACCTGCTGCAGGCTGGGCCCTCTGCTCCCGACTTGGGTGGAGAAACAGCTACTGCCTCTGGGGATGGAAATCTCTTGAAGGAGCTTTGCTGTGAATGAGTGAGAGGAAGAGAAAACAATTAAGGCCACAGCTGCTAGCTGGCCTTGTTTGAGTCCAAAGTAAATGAGGGATAAATTGCTTTGGGCCAGCCTAGCGCGCAAGTCTTAGAGGTCATAGAGGTCTTCCCATCCTTCACTGCCTGTATCACGCTGTTCTTGCGGTAGCTCTCTGCTTATTTTAAGACGGTCTTTTTTTTCCTCCTTTGCCTGAGCTGTGTGTTTGTTTGTTGCTCCAGTGGGAAATCTGATCTCGCTGATGCTCACCGGCTCAAGAGAGACTGCTTTGCCTGCTCCTTATGGCCCTGTGCATTCTGAATAGGCTCAAAGGTGGGAAGAAGTGGTGGTGTCCTTGAGTTATGGGGGCAATCCATGGGGAAAACAAAATGACAAAGGTAACTTTTTGAGGATAAAAACAGCTATGATTTCTTTTGAATGTGTCCCCTACCATGACCAAGTCCACAAGTATTATTTGAAGTGCTGTGTTTCATGGTGGTTTTATTCGGTAATGTTGAGTGTCCTTGTAGAGAGACTGCAGTTGCCAGGAATGCAGCTGGTGGAGATAAGCCAGCCTCCCTAGTATTAGGATTAGAACTAGGTTTATCAGCTAGCAGTGTGGAGGAGGAGGAATGTGTTTGAGATACTTGTGCCATGCCAGCCTTGCTGTGAGCATGCTGGGAAAGGAATACAAACCAGTACCTGCTTGAAATAATAGCCAGTATTGCCACTGTTCATTTTAAACTGAAGTTGCTGAAAGTGCCTTCTTTGCTTCCGTAATCTCTGCATTGAGCACAATGAATATTAGTTGATATTTTGTTTACACTGGCACTTTCTTACCTCTGGGTCAGAGTGCTGGAGTGCTCAAAACACCAGCTCTGCGGTGCACACCAGGTGCACGACAGAAGGGCCGGGCCTTGCAGAGCAGAAAAGGACAGTATATATTTCTATACTCCGTAGGTCTCTTGCTGCCTTGGTGGAGAAATAATGCATATACCTCATAATTTTGGAAAAATCCTATTTTTACAGCCATCACTCTTCCATCATATATACAGTACTAGTCTGAGTGTTGATGGTCTGTAGTTCTGGGTGATGTTCTTGTGTTAAACCTTTTCCCTCTGAGCCTTTTTTACATTAAGATATGCTGAAAGCCAAAATGTACCTCAGCCACAGCTTTACACACTTGTAGCGCAGTAGGCACGTGTTCTGCTGGATTCTGTTGTATTCCGTCCATGGGAGCTCACTGATTTGGGCTTACATTATCTCTGATAAAGAAGAAATCTCTGTGAAGTCTTGCTGTTGTTGCCTGTGATGCCCAGTTAATGTGAGATTGGGCATGGGAAGAAGGCAACGTCTAACAAGTTCTGTGAAAGTTTACACGTCCTGGCTCACGGATGAGTGCTGTGTTTGCAAGACGAGTGTTCACTTGTGTTTCGGAATGTCCCGTTTCTTGAAGTTTTCACCTCAGGTTGAAATTTGAGACTCAGTTGAAGTGGAAATGGGAAGTATATTTGCAGGATGAAGTTAAAATTCTGAGTCTTTGTTTTCATGGTGTTTTCAGTGCCGTTTGTGGAGCAATCCTAGGGTCGCAGATAAAAGGCTGGGGTGTGGGTTTTGTTATTTAACAGCTGTGGGTTATAGTAATTAGTTATTTTCTCTAGCTTTTGTTCTAGTAGCTTCCCCAACAATGTTGTCTGAGAAGTATAAGTTCTTGTTTAACTATTAATTTTAGTGGTGGTCACAAAAAGCTGAAGTTTTTTAAAAAGAAGTATACCATCTAGAATATATTTTTATATATTCTACATGTCCGAATGAAACGTGGTAATGAAAAAACAATGACCAGTTGTAGAAATCAAGAGGCGCTATCAATGAGAGACTGTGGTGGGTCTGTGAGTGTTAATGCGAAGTGTATTTTCCATTAGCGGACTGAAAAGAAATAGTTGTTATTTCCAGCTTTAGGACACAAGTTTTGAATGGGCATTTCCAGTACGTGCAGCCTTTAGACCAGTTTAGAAGCAATGCTGGAAGAAGGAGGCGCATGGTAAATAAAGCTCTGTAAATAGCTGTGACAGAAGCTGTTGGGGCTGATATCAGGAGGGGATTGAAGGGAGAAGGTGAGAGACCAGAGCTGAGAGGCCATGGTTTCCTATGAGGCGTCTTTCCAACCTGGTCCTTGGGAAGCCCGTCCGATACTGCCAATAGATTCTTGTCTTTCTTGATGTCGTGTTTCATGAAAATGTATACTACATCATGTTTCATGGAAGTTTATACTAACTCTTTTGCGCTATTTGTTAAAATATGTGGTACTGTGTTGCTCACTTGTATAGAATATTGACTCTCCATCCGGTATGTGGTCCCCCTTCCCCTTCCTTACAGCTCTTTAGTGCTACAGTACTTACATTTTATAGATGTAAAGAGAAGTGGTCATCTGGTCCGACTTCCCTGGATATCATAATCCTGATATTCTACTCTGTCACTGCTGTATTGAATGAAAAAACTGAATTTTGCTGAAGTGCATCTTCCAAAAGGCATCCTGTCTAGATTAGAAGACATGAATACATTCAAAATCCACTACGACTGGCAAGTGGTTTTAAGTCATTTTTTCATGTTGCATTGAAGAGGTGAGTATGGGATTGAAGAAAAAAGGCAGCAGAGAACATAAGAAGAGGACAGCCTCTGAGAATACGGGTATTCCAGCAAATATTCCTTTGGTCTGCGAGAGAAACTTTATTTTAGCACACAGAAGAATGTGAGAAAAAATGTGATGCTGTTATGGA
Organism: Pampusana beccarii; assembly: GCA_013399365.1. NCBI lineage: Eukaryota > Metazoa > Chordata > Aves > Columbiformes > Columbidae > Pampusana > Pampusana beccarii. The sequence continues at coordinate 189,748 of VWYH01009029.1, forward strand.
GGAGGTGAATGATGTGACATAAATTGAAAATGCAATGTGCAAATGCAAATTAAGGCAGCATTTAGCTTAGGGACACTTTGTTACTGAATGTTATCAAATGTGGCAAGTAATTTGGAAGGCATCCTGTAGTTCCTTAGATATGGAAAAGATGCTGTGGGAGTTCAAGGTTGAATATTTTGACTGACTGAACTTGAGTCAAATTTCTGCTCCTTGCTGGTTCAAGTATTATAATTAGCATAGTAAGGCAGGCCTTAAAATAAAAGTTTTATGCACCAAGCCTGCAGGTAATTTTTCTCTCTTTGGTTTCATTTACTCTAAGCCAAGGAAATGTTATGTTTTCATTAGCCAATTTTGTTCTTGTGGCTGTACTCTCCCAATCCTTTTTTAATGTGGGAAATTTAAGGCATAAATTACTTAGACTTCTCTCCATTTTCAAGAAATATTTTATTCTTTTTAGTGTAGCTGAATTTTCCAGTGGGTCATTGAAGCTAATCAGTTTTGATATTTCTCTGTTACTGCTAATCTTCTTTTATGATTGGAAAAATAACATCTTCATATTTTATTTTACCTTTGGATGCTTTTTAAGCGTTTATGTGCAATAATAGTCTAAAACATTTCGTGATGTAGTGTAGAACAGCTGCTAATGATTAAAACTAAGACAGCTGTAATGGAATTTTTACTGGCTAAACTGAGAAGAGACTCACAAATAAATAGTGATATGGGAAATACTGAATTCTTCTAGTGAAAAAACACTGGAGAATTGAAATGTAATTTTAGGTTGAGTCTATCTGTCAAGCGTGAGCGTCTCAATGAAATACGAGTCTTGGCATGTTGTTTTCAATTCTTGCTTTAGTTGCTAAAATAACAGTTAAAAGGAATTTTAAGCGTTGCTCTTGTTCCGTACTCACCTTCATGTGGCGTGAGTGCTCTGTCCTTTCGGAAGTGTGGGGCTGTCCTGGCATCCGCGCTGTGCCGATGTCGGGGCGGGGGGAAACTGGTGGGCTTGAAAACTGATCTCGCTTCACGTTTTCCTGTGGGTCCTCAGACGAATCCCTTGCCTGTGTGGCTGTACCAGCCACATTCTCTTGTACTGGAACTTCTCTGCAATAATATCGACAGAGCCAGGCGATTCCTCAGATGTTTTCTTGGAAAAAGATGTAATGTAAATCAGAGCAGATCTTGTTTTGCGTTACAATTTTGTGACTGTCTCAGCATTAGGAGGGAGTCTATAAAGGGGCATGTTCTCTGCTGGTGCAAGATGTTGGCTACCAAGTTGATACAGCAACTGATAGATAAGAAGAATATCTCAGGAGATAACTATCCCCTTATGGTGAAGTAGGAAGGGACTTGAGGAGGCTCTTCAGGCTGCTCGAGTTTTGCTGGGGTGGGCAGGTGGGAATCAGATTTTCCAGTGGCTCCTGTTTGCGGGGCTGGGGCTGTGGCCGTGTCCCCTGTGCTGCGGGGGGGTCACAGCTGCTTCCACAGCACACAGGGTGGACGAGCTGAAGCTGGCGCTTGGCCTGTGCCGCTGAAGGGGCAGAGCTACCCTGATAGCAGACATTGTGCTTCCTCCTGTCTCCCCTCTGCCTGCTCCCTTTGTTTTTCTCAGGAGCAGAACGCTGCAGTTTCTCCTCTCCTGAAGCAGTGACTTTGTCGCATGGTTCCTGGGGGGGTGATATGGTAACTCTGGAGATACTCACCCAGTTAGATAACGGGTAACTAATGGCAAGGAGTTTAGTGTTTAAACTGTAGGAATAGGTAGTTGTACTGCTGCTTCTCGCTCTCAAGTCTGAATGTAAGTGGGAACCTAGGTCAAATCCACGAAAGTTAGCAAAAGCAGTTTTTATGCGTGTATAACTGTGTCTAAATAAAGCTTTTACAGCTGAAGAACTACTAGTTCTTTCCTCAGATTCTGCATCTGAGAAAAGCAGTGCTTCAAAAGACACATTCCCAGCTAAATTAGTTCTCATTTTTGCAGCGGGAAAGCTGAAGTTTACATTAAAGTATTTACATCAAAACTAGATTAAGTTCAGACTGAAGTTCTATAGAGTTACGTATTTAGCAGGTCAATGTTAATATTAAATATTCAAACTTTTAAATCTGGGTTATTGATCAAAGCGTTCTTTTCCTTGTATGTATTTCGAATAGTCTTCAATTATACTTGTGTGGGGTTTCAGAGGACTTGGGTTGTGTTGGGATGCAACCTGGAGCTCAGTACCTGGACAGAAGGACCATAGGAAACACTGTAGGTCAAAAAGTGTGTCTCAGGTTGTCTCTAAGGACATAGAGTTGCATGCACACCCAAAGAAAGGGGAGGGGAGTAATGTTCCAGTTTGGTGGTGGTGGCGGGGAAGGAAACGTGTAAACTAGGCTAAAAATGTGCCTCTGAAATCAGTAAAACACAATGAGTATTTGATTTCCAAATACCACATCCACTAATCTTGTTTGAAGACTAAACCCAAACTTTCATGTTCTTCATTCTCTTAGGCACTTCTGATCTATCCCTTTAGAATTTCATCCTCCTTGAAATGTGGTGGGCATTTGTGATGCACGGAAAAAGTACCGTATCTTGCTGGAACCCATGAATATATTTGCAAAGAGGTACCTGGCTCTCAGAGCTCGAGAGTATCTTTACAGATATCAGTGACCAGGGTTTACCTTGGAAAGGTTTCATGAGGTGGCTCAGCATAATACCAAACCAGTTGTTTAGATATGAGCAACATGAAATCTTTCACGAGTATCGCTGTATGTTTGAGTGTAGTGACATTAACTCAAAGTTCTTCAGCCATGAGAGGTTATATTGTGGTTAAGGAAATTTAAGGTGGTGGGAGAAACCTAGGTTATTAGTTTTAACCGTGAACCTGTAACCATTTTGTTTTCCTGTATTTGGTTTGTTTACTCTGAGCACATGCTATGAGCTCATTTTCCGTGTTATATAAAATATTCTTTTTTGTTACATGTAGGTTGCTTAAAATTCGTGGGGCAGTTCTGTGTACGTGAACTTCTGGTGTTGTGAATTGGGTGTCTGTAGCCCCTGTTGCTTGCATTTGCAAAATTATAGAAAACTGTTGAAAGTCAAAGCTTATGTCTCGTGATAACCTGTGAGTATGAACAGTGCATTCAGGCTTTTTAAACTTATCCTTTCCTTTTTAATGTATTCTTTTTGTATATCTTAACAAGGAAAAGCTCTAGCTTTTATCTTTTGAGCACTCTGAAAGTGAGACTGCTTAGATCGATGAATTATAACCGAGTTTCACTGTCCTGAGACAGGCTTGTGCTGTTCTCTTACCTTCAGCTGAGGGACTGAAATCTATCAACGCGAGCAGTTCGGGCCTATCTATCATCTGCCTTTTCAAACTGTCCTTCCCGAGATCCTGCCGGAGTCTGTAGCTCTTGCACTCGCTGTGTTCGCAGCCTAAAAGGACTTAGCACAAAATAGAAATTCAGCGCTGGTACTGTGAGACCTGAGGCATCTGAATGTCAAACTCCATCTAATGAAATTGCATTCTTCTCCTACTTTAATAAGATAGTGAGGATAATATAGTTCAAATTTGTAGTTGTCATAAGGATAAGGTCAGCAAGTGGATCAGAGATGAATTGGAATTGACCCTGTTTTCTTTTTACTTGGGTTAATTTACTGATTTACTGGGCTACCACTTGCTCAGAATTCAATGCATGACTAAGTTGTGTGACAGGCTGGGTTGTCTTAAACTTTTTTAAAAAATAAAATATACAACATATACATGAAATATTTAACCCTTTAATGTTTTGTATATACAGAGTGTATATGTATATAATGCATAAAGATAAAATGTCTTACATTGTTATGTATATATAATGTCATATATATATATAAAATTCATATATATAGAATCATAGAATAATTTCAATTGGAAGAGAACCTAACATAACCGTACCACTAAACCATGTCCCTAGGAACCTCATCTAAATGCCTTTTAAACACCTCCAGGGATGGTGACTCCACCACTTCCCTGGGCAGCCTGTGCCAATGCCTGACAACCCTTTCTGTGAAGAATTTTATCCTAATATCCGATCTAAACCTCCCCTGGTACAACTTGAAAACACACACACGTGTGTGTGTATGTAAGTATATATATGTGAAAAAGATACTACCCAAATACCTCCAACATCTTGCTTAAGAAACTTTATTGGTGAGTCCCTGAATTTGACACATTTTATACAGGATTAATTTTGCTAATGTAAGTGGCAAGAGTCTCATGATTAACATTTTGATTTCTGTGGTATTTCGTACTGTCTCAGCTAGGAGTACCGGCTCTTAGCAGGAATTTTTCGGGGTTTTGTTTTGTGATTGTCTGGAAGATGCCCTGTTTTAGAAGTCAATCAGCAAAGGCTGCAGAGAAGCAGCGTAGACCTCTTAGGCAGTGTTTGTATTGTATATATTTCATATGATGGTTATAGGATAAACTTACTGTTGTACAGGAGCTGTGCCTCACTGCATGTTCCCTTCTTCCTTGCTTCCTCTAGGTTTTTCCTTCCGTTAGTGCTGACCCCGTCACAAATGCAGGAGTTAGCGGACTTGGGAGAGAGAATTTCTCACCAATCCGTTCTCTTTGTGCGGAAAGATAAATCTGCCCACTCTGTCAGCCTTGTATTTATGCGGAAATGTTGTCTGTTGGATTTTCAGAAAAGAGAACGAGGTGATACCATCTTGAGCTCATTTTTGTTTGTAATCAAGGCCGAACACAAAGGTTTCCAGTTCATCCCAGGGAACAGTGGTAGGAGTTCTTGAACTGCTTTTCAGCAGTGATTGTAGCAACATAAGCAGTCCTGTTTACCTTCAGGTGTAGGCTGAGGTGTTGGAGGATCAAGGTCTATGTTATGGCTGGGTGTGGTAATGGGTAGCTGGACTTGAGGAAAACCAAGTCATCCCTTTTGGGTTGTTCAACCTCCGTGATTTCCTGCAGTGTAAGAGGTTGTGCTCAGTAGCTCGAACTTTGGTGGATGTCTCCTGTGCATCAGGAGTGGCAGAAGAAGTCACCTAACTATCGTTCAGCGTTAGCTCTAATTGCTTACAGGGAGGGAAGGGATTTGGGATTTTTGGTTTTGTTTTGTTCTAGGCAAATTTCAGAGAAGGTATTGCTCAACTAAAAGGCATATACAACAATAATGTACGTAAAAGTATAATAGTAGATTTTAGGAGAGAAGGCAGAAACGCACTGATAGATAAACAGCAATGGGAGTTTACCAGTGGTAACTAGAATTTTTTAGTTCTTCTGGGACATGAGTTAATTTAAAATGTATGAATTGTTAATACTTCACCTTTTTATTGTATTCCTTATTTTGTGTTGGATATGCAGTTAAGTCAGTGAAGCCTACTTCTGTTTTATCAGAAAGCAGCTGCAGTTGTCAGACATTATTTTGTGAACATCTGTCACTTTTAATATTGAGTTGGCAACCCCCCAAATTGGTAATGAATAAATGAATTCTAAGATCTGAACAGGCTGTGCTTGTATCAGAAGGCTTTGGTGGCTGGCTGCATACACAACAAGAAACACTTCTAAATACTGGGTCTAGATTAATTAGGCTATTCTAATATATGGGTTGTTGATGAAAGCACTTAAAACTTGTGTTGAAAGAATCTTCAGACAAACAACAGCAAAAAGACAACCAAAAAGCCTACCCAAGAATTCCCTGTTGAGATTCAAATTGAGAAGTAGTGCGAATCCCAGCTACGCGATGAGACTGATGTGCCGGCTGTCCCAGACCTGGGTTTGGCAGCTGACTGCTGGGGACAGAGTGACAAGGGGTAGAGCACAGGACAGATCATTTTTCGTACTGTCGTACGTAAAATATTGGGTTTTTAAAGGTTGCTCAGCAGAGAATGAGACAGCACTGAGGCAGCGGAGCAGCAGCATCCTTTATTCTCCGTGCAGATGTTGCCCAACTCAGTGCAGCGAAGTTCTGCTTTGAATGAGTGTGTCTTTTTGGCAGATGAACTGTTCAGTTCTTGAGGCTATGAATTAGGATATTTTTCTTTTTCAGTGTTTTAAAGTCATTGAGGTACATGGGTTAAGGTGGGTGAAATTTTCTAGATAGGCTCAGAAGGTGAGAAAAGGTGACTGGTTACATCAAGGGCAGAGAGGGTGTTTGCTTTAGGAGGGGTTACAGACCGTTGTGCATGGCCTGGGACAGGTCACCCAGTCTGGCCTGGTTTTATAACCATTCAACGTGTGGACTTTAACTTGAATAGTTAATCCTGTGAGTGCATTCCCAGACTGATAGGTGCACGTCTAAATCATGTGTCTTTACTGACATGTGGAAAGGAGACTGTATTTTTGAGAGGATAAGTGATAGGTATTTTTGGATTTGCTCAGATGATCTGCCCAAGTTCTGGCATAAACCCCCCACGTTTTACCTGGCAGAAAGCCTGTGCTGGCTGCATTGCACTGTGTGACCAGTGGTGGCAGGTGACGCGTGCTTCAGAGCTGGGTGGCTTCAATGGACACGGTAAAAACGAGTATTTCTAGTCGTAAGGAAAATGTCAGCATACTGATACTTTTTATCGTGTTTAACAAAACCCAACCAACCAAACACCAAAAAATGCATCTGATGATATTCTTAAACTGAAGGTGTCTTCCCTCTACACTTTTCTGATATGAAGGAAGTCTCTCAAAGTTTGATTTCAAGTCAAATGTTTTGCTAAAAAATACCTGTTTGATTCCACAAGAATTCCAGAGCATTCGTTTTTATCTTTATTAGGTAGAAATATGCATGGAGAGAAAGAGATTGAACAAATGCCTTTTGCAGATTTTTTTCTGCTAGGAGATATTATTAAATGTAAATACCCTGCAGTTCTGTAAAGTATAATGCATTTTTGATCAAACCAAATTCTTGATATCCATTATGACTTGTGCATGAGTTTCACAATCTAATTATGTATTATATAAAAAAGAATTTCCTACCTTCTAGTTCAGTTGTGACTTTTTAGTTTCATATAATGTCTCATTCTTGTATTATGAAACAGAGTGCACCTCTGCACTTATTTTATGCATTGTTACATTTCTAATATATTTTTTCTTTTTTAGGGGCAAAGATTCTTCAAGTTTTTATTTTCTCTGCATATAAAAGTTATTTTGAATGTTCTTCACCTTTCCAGTCTCCCTGAGCTCCCTCTCTCTGAACTTATTATAATTGTTTCTCTGTAGAGACAAACCAAATTAATCAAGAAATCAAAATAAAGCTGGTACAAAGCAGTAGCTTTGAAGCATAAATTTTTGGGAAGTTTTCAGCGTGGTGATAGAATTATATGGTTTCTTTCAACAGAGTAATCATTTGTTCTAGTAGTATTTATGATCCTTTCATTTTGATAAATAAGTCATTGAAGGTTGTACTGCACAAACTGTAAAGCTGTTGGCATCAGCAGCGTTCTGAGGCTGAAACTGTGTGGTCAGAGGTGTCCAAGCAAAGGAACGAGAGTGGAAAAAATCCTCGTGCTTGACTTCCAGAATAAGGTTATGGTTAGAAATGAATTACTAGAAGTCTGGAAAGAAATACATAAAATGGATAGCAGTACAGAAGGCCAACAGCATCCTGGCTTGTATCAGGAACAGTGTGGCCAGCAGGACCAGGGCAGTGATCGTCCCCCTGTACTCAGTGCTGGTGAGGCTGCACCTCGAATCCTGTGTTCAGTTTTGGGCCCCTCACCACAGGAAAGACATTGAGGTGCTGGAGAGAGTTCAGAGAAGGGCAACGAAGCTGGTGAGGGGTCTGGAGCACAAGTCTGATGAGGGGCGGCTGAGGGAACTGGGGCTGTTCAGCCTGGAGAAAAGGAGGCTGAGGGGAGACCTTATTGCTGTCTACAACTGCCTGAAAGGAGGTTGTAGTGTGGAGGGTGTTGGTCTCTTCTCCCAAGTAACAAGTGAGAGGACAAGAGGAAATGGCCTCAAGTTGTGCCAGGGGAGGGTTAGATTGGATAAAATTCTTCATGGAAAGGGTTGTCAGGCATTGGCACAGGCTGCCCAGGGAAGTGGTGGAGTCACCATCCCTGGAGCTGTTTAAAAGGCGTTTAGATGAGGTTCTTAGGGATATGGATTAGAGGTGGACTTGGGAGTGTCAGGTGAATGTTCAGACTTTATGGTCTTAAAGTTCTTTTCCAACCCACATGATTCTACGATTCTACACATTGAAGTCTTAAGTAATTCTTCTTCTGTGCAAGGAGAATGTTCTCCAGTCACAGGTCAGTGGGTATTCTTGCAAAGCATATTCTGCTGAGTTTGCATTAATGTATACTGGACTTCCTTCAGTTTATAATTTTGCATATATCTATATGTATTCAGAACACAAAAGTTAATATTGTACTTTTTAGTAAATCAAAGCCTAGAACAACATCTACTAGAATTCTAGCCAAACTTTTCACAGTAGTTGGAGGTAGAAAATAAATTGGCACATTATCTACAGATGTAATTTCCCAGAAGAGTCTTGAGGTTTAAAATCTGGACTGTTTTAGTGAAGAAACCTATTTCATATATACGTATTTCAGCATGATGCCGGAAGCGCTGCTGTCTGAATTTGCCCTTGGAATAAAAGGCAGGCATGAGCCTTTCTTTCAAAAAACTGCTCTAAGTTTATTTTAGTTAACAATTCATTGTCGACCAATTATTTTGCTTTCCTGAAACAACTTTAAGATATAATTTTCAGCTTCACTTCTTAATTTAGGGGAAAAAGTAATAGAATTTGAAAGTGATTTATTTGAATTAAAAAAAACGTGAAGCAAGACTAGAGTTTTTATTAGAACGAAAGTACAAATATTGAAGTTCCATTGCATCAGTGACTATTCAGATAACAAAATTTATTTGCAGTAAATACTCTAGAAATAATGGTGATTTTTTTTTTTCCTTTTTTTAATACCAGTCAGCCACAAGCAAGTGAGAATGGGGAAGTTATTTCTGTTTCTTTTTCTTTTAGATTGATAGCAGAAGCATCTTTTGTATTTAGCTCCATAGTTACATGCTAGCTAGAGCTGTATCTTTGCTTCAACCTCAAATATTCCCTACTTCCTTTTAAGCGCCTTTCTTCTTTTTAAAAGCAAAGACTTTTTTTTTCTCCTGGCAAATGTCTGGATTTGGAATCAGTATCCTTTGTTAGCTGGAGATTTTTTTGGGGGGATATTATTATTTGTTACCTGCTTACACATCATCTATATTCCTGTGGGGTGTTAATTTTGAGTAAGTTACTTGGCAGGCAAGATAGAAGAGGTACAATAGTCCACAAAAACATTCTTCTTATACTGTCTGACTGAATGCAAAATTTTATTTTAAATAAGAAAACTTTACATAAATCAAGTGATATATAGCCAGGCAGTAATAACCAGTCATGCAACCAGGCCAGGGTCACGCACAGCATGGTCACATCTCTTATGCATCTGCCTCCTTGAGATACCAGGAGTGTGGAAGGAGACTGTTCTCCTCCTTCACCAGGAAAGTCTGATTTCACAGCTATAGATTAAAATGATAAAGAATGGAGTCATAGCTGGAGCTTTGGTGTCTTTGCATTGTAAAGGGGCAAGCAGGGAACTGGAAAATGGTGTTACTAGAATTTGGTCTTGCTCTGAGCCATTCTGCTGAAGGCGATTACTATATCCTCTTGAAATGCTGCTTTAAAACAAACATTTTGTGTTCCTCTCACCCCTTCTGAAAGCAAACAGGTTTAGTGCCAAAGAGCCCGTGTATCTCAGTAGTTAATGGATGCAGATTCAGACTTGGCCTTAAAAGAGTTGTAGTGCATGGTAGAGGTGACTTAGTATACTAATGCTTGTAACTTTTCCTGGAAAAGTCATTATTGAACATAATCTTTGGCAGGAAACCCTGAATAAATTTAAAGCTGTGAGAAAAGTTACCTGATACGCATGGAAGAGCTTGAATTTAAAATATAAATGGATGATTTACTTTGACAGTAGCTATATGTATGCAAATCTTTGGAATCCTTGCCTTCCCTACATAAAAGCAAAACCTGATAACTTTATAGGAATGGCTTTTTATGGGAAGTTTTATGAAAATGTTACATTCTGTCATTGAGCATAAACCACCTCTGTGACACAGGCTGCAGTATTGCAACTTATTTCACAAGTGAAAGTAATACCTTGACCTCGGCAACTGTGATATTCATAAACAGAAAACCAAACCTGATCTTACATATATACTCAAATGCTGAGGCTGACAGACCTCTGCATGCGCTTTGGCTTTTGCCAGCGTTTCCAGTGCTCAAGCAAGGTGTGCTCGTGTGTAGGTAGCTTGAAATTCAAAAGCTCCTCTCTCTCTCTCCAAACGGTGTCAAAACTGCGAAATGCACAGCTCAGGTCTCTCGGCGTTCTCAGCAAGCGTTTATTCTTCTTGCATGAACTTGAGTCTTAACCTCATTCAGCCCATCTGGCCCGTGCCCCACGATTTTAAAACATAGTCGGTACTTATATCTGAAACAGGAAAGTTTAGAAGTATAAAATACATTTCTGTAATGAGATGTGTGATGATTCTTGCCTCAGAAATGTTTCTGAGCAGCTGAGGCAGCAGCCAGCTTGCGGCAGCTATCGTTGCATTTCCTTGCATTCACTCGAGTGTGAAGATGTACTTGAAATAACCCAAAATTTTAAAGGCACTTTGCTCGTGCAGGTTGTTATCAAATAATTGAATTTGTAATTTTGTAGTTTACTAGGACTCAGTGAGTATGCTTGTCTTGACAATGCATCCCAAGAGATGCTTTTATTATTTGTTGAATGACAATCTAAGTGCTGCGCTCAACCACCCTAACGAGTGGGCTGGGCATGCGATTGGGGAAAGGAGTTGTTACTGACAACGTGTTCCCTTTAGATTTGGCTAGGGCAGTAAATAAAAGGTACATCATTTGCATAAGCCTATTAAGTGCTATTCTCAAGGGGAACAGCAGTAATTTCCAATGCTGTTTTCAGTGCTGACAGCTGATCCATTTACAAATTAGATATTGAGAAGAGTTCCAGTGTGAAGGATATGATGGGTTGGCTGCTGGCTGTTACACAGCAGGAAGTGTAAGTCCTGTGAGCTGTGAGTGCCTGGTCTCATAAGTTGTCTGGAGTGAATGGAAAAACAAGGTATACCAGTACTCAAAAATAATGTGATTTCGAAGATTTAAATGCAGGTGTAAAGAGGTTAGTGAGAGCAGCATAAATTGCATGCAGATCGCTATTTTAACCTGAGAATATACAGATTTTTATTTTTTTTTCCTGCCTAAAATGAGCCAAAATGAATCACAAGGAAATTGGACATAAGCAGAATTATGAAATAAGTATATCAAAATCTTCCCTCTTTATTCAGAGATGGAAAGCTAGTCTATCCTGAATTGTTGGGTTGCCAATAGGTACTCAAAATAGAGCTTTAACATTTGTCTAGGTTTTCTCAGAGCGAACGTGTGGGTTTTGTTGTCTTTTAACAAAAATAGATGAAAGGGTTTTTGATACAAGTAGTTTTTAAAAGTGTTGACTGGTGCAGAAGAATGAGCTCTAGAGACAAAAAAAAGAAAAGATTTGGATTGATTTAAACCCCTTCATTATTCTAAAAAAATATTTGTTATAGCTTAAAAAGCAGATTTTAATTTGCAGAATGGCCAACCGTTATTTGAAGTGAAGGTTAGATTGTGTTCCCAGTGTTTGAAATTATGATTTTATTAATACTGTGTAATTAAAATGAGAAGTTGAAAATTAGGACTTGGCACTTGAGAATAGTTTTATTGATATATTCCATGATGTATTTTGCCTGCTTATCCAGCCTGCAAGTATGCATAACTTCTTAGACTTTTGGCCATTTGTTGAAACCGAAATTAATGAAAACCTTTTCAAGATACTACAGAATAGTTAGTATTGACTTTGTGATAATGATTCAAACTATAATTATCTCCGGTCTATTCACACATCGTGAGGTATTTGCATAAGTGTCACAAAAATGTTTTAACAAATATAATTCCTATTTGTTGAATGCTTTGTGATTTGAAAACGTGGTGCCTTTGTGCTCAGAGTTAACGTGTCAGATGATTGTTGCGGATCTGTAGGATGAAGGTTGTCGTTCTTTCAAGCACCTGCTCGATCATTACTGGAATTCTGGGAGCTGCATAAGATAAAATATTTAAAAAAGTAAAATAAGTATTTTGAGAAACATCAGCTTCCCATGAAGGGTTTGACCAGACCTTTCAAGGTCCTTCTGTGATTCTATTCTATTCTTATGTGACACATTTGTAATACACTTGGTGAACAGATATGTAAACCAAGCGGTATCAGGAGCATCCCAAAGGGTAATGAGGGCTCCCGAGTGTCAGCTGTTCAGCGCAATGACCTTAATTTGCAGCACAGGTGGTGCTGCTGGGCGCCTGACACCCTGAGCAACCGGCTTGTCTGGTGTGGCACTTCGGGGTGAAGGAACACAGTTTAATAAGCCAAAAACCTTATGGTTATACTCCGCAAAAATTCCAGAGCTGGTGGTTGAGCGGCTTATCCATGAACGTGGCATGAACGTGGCAGGTGGCACAGTCAACCTTAAATTGGCCTAAGCGGAGCCACCACTGTGCCATCATTAGAGATCTGATAAGAAGACATGAGTGAGCCTGACACTGGGGCTTGCCCTAGGGTTGTTTGATCCTTCATCTCCTTTATTGCAGAGAGACAGGACAAGAGTGTTACTGCTGATCTCAGAAGAGATCTGGGATTACTGTGTTATTCTTTTTCTTGACTTTGTGTCCAGGTTCAGGTGGAAATTGACAGTGGTGCAGACAACTGGGTGTACTGGTTTAGATGCAGCTGCAAGTGCTGGAGTTGAAATTGCAGAGTTCAAAGTTAGGGACCAGTGTTCTGCTTCTTCAGGTTGTTATTTTTCCCATATGGCTTGATGCTGTGCTGCCTTCAGGAGATTTGGGGGAGTGGGAGGTGGGGGAATTTTATTAAAAAAACACACCAAAAAAAACACAACAACCAACCAACCGAAACCAACCAACCAAAAAAAACCAAACTTGCAGAAAACTTCAGAATTGCTGGACTGTCCCTAAAATAGAGTTGAAAATGTATCCTTTTTGTGCTTTTCATCATGAAATCACCAACAGAACTTATTTCTGCTCTTTCAAAGATGTTAAGGAATTATAGGAATAGTTGAGTTTCAAAATTGTTTTGAAGCTGGCGAAGAAAAAGGATCTTTAAGGTAACTAAAATAAAGAAAAAAAATGGTATTTTCTTTGGATTTCCTGAGATCGTATGGATTTCAGCACCAAGCCGGAAGGATTTGTTTGTTTTGCACAGCACAAACACCTCCTAGTGTCACACGTGTTCTGTAGAAGGGTGGTTGGGAGAACCTGAAGTGCTCATGATCGAGTCTATGAAGGTAATATTGCCGATGCATTTACTTGAAGGAATTGGCTTATCATGAAAACATGGGACTGGAGACATTTTTCATTCTGCTCGAGGTGAATCTCCACTTTGTTGGTCTTAAACAGCACAATTTACTCACTTTCCTTTATTCCATTCAATGATTAGAAAAAACTACTTGCCCAGGTCAGTGTTGCTCTCCAGGTCAGTGGTGTGTTGATTCAGCAGAATATTCAGCCGTCAGCTTGCCACTGACTTACCTGTCCCCACGTTGAGTTGGCAAACTAAGAACCAAGTCGAGAGCCTAATACTGGGCTTAACCTCAAAGGCAAATTTTGCTTTCTAAGTGCTGCTATACTTGTTCTGAGGGATTTTTGAGTGGTACTTCAGTGTTTTAGAGACATACTTAGAGCTACTCCATGGAATCACACAGGTTTGATTGTATTTTCAGAGCATCCAGTACAATATCTGTTCCTTTAAATGATGCATTTATTTTCACAGAATTTAAATAACAGAGCCGGAGTGGGTCCTTAGAGAAATCCCCTAACCCCCAAAATCATTGCAGCCCAAGAACTAATCTCTTAAAATGCTATTCTGGTTTTTAAATCTTTTCCCCTCCCCAGTAATGAAACCTGAGATATGGATGAGACAGGCTATGTAAATTGCCTTTAGCTTGTATATATTTAAGAAGTAGTAGAATAAACTTTTGTGTAAATTAAAGCAAACACTAGTTTGCATCCTGTGTGCCAGTGTCATTATAGGCAAGTAATATAGTAATAATATAATATTTAATTTAGGGCCCTTTCCACTCATAAATATTGATAATTTAGCTGGTATTAAATGAAGTTTAACTGTACAAAACTGAACTGAAAACTCATTATGATGCTTTCTTATTTTGACATAATGACAATAAAATATGTTTGGATATGAGTTGTTAATATTTAAGAATATTTTAAACTTAAAGAAAAAACATGGACCTTCTAGCAAACCTTCTTAGTTTGCTCTCTTCAGCTTGGAACTTTTAGTGAGTTTAAAAGAAAAATAGGTTCTTTATCTTTTACTTGCTATTTATTTTGCCAAGAGAAAAGGATTTGTACTGGTGTCACAGAATCACAGAATGGTTGGGGTTGGAAGGGACCTCTGGAGATCATCCAGTCCAACCCACCTGTTAAAGCAGGTTCACCTAGAGCAGGTCACAGGAAGGTGTCCAGGTGGGTCTTGAATGTCTCCAGAGAAGGAGACTCCACAACCTCTCTGGGCAGCCTGTTCCAGTGCTCTGGCACCCTCAAAGTAAAGAAGTTTCTCCTCATATTCAGATGGAACCTCCTGTGCTTCAGTCTGTGCCCATTGCCCCTCATCCTACTGTTGGGCACCACTGAAAGGAGTCTGGTCCCATCCTCTTGACACCCACCCATGAGATATTTATAAACATTGATGAGATTCCCTCTCAGCCTTCTCTTCTCCAGGCTGAACAGACCCAGCTCTCTCAGTCTCTCCTTGTAAGAGAGATGATTCAGACCCTTATTCATCTTTTTAGTCCACCACTGTACTCTCTCCAGTATATAGACAAATACTGGACATAGACATATGCATTGTATGTATAGACATATACATTATAAAAGCAAAGTGATCTTTCATTGGTCAGAACCCGATGCACAGCTCAAGTGTTTTACTCAGTTTGCAGGCTGGCTGCTTACTTTGTGTTTTGCTTTCACAGAAGCAACAGCAGAAATCTTGTCATTTTTATTCTGGTCCTTACACTGATCGTTCCCTGATGGTGCTCTCAGGCTAGAAAGAGGAATGAGCACTGGCTTCAGCACGGAAGTGTCACAGTTGCCCACATCTTGCACGTGAAATGCATGAGACTTACCTGGCTGATTTCCACCTCGTATTTCCCTGCAGCTGAAGTTCGCGTGCCATCTGCAGGGGTGCACTGTGCAGGTGTAGGTGACCCCGTCACCGTGTGCAGGCCAGGTCCCTTGGGACAGTGGGGGACAGGGGAGGGAGATCGTGGTGTGACCCCCGGCTCTGTGGGAGCTGCTGGAAGCCAGCTCAGCCCTCGCCACGTGCTCCGGCCACTGCTATGTCCCTCCTGCAAGAAGCATCGATTGCTGCCTGTGTTGTTGGCCTCGTTCACAGGGAAAAAAGTCTGCTGAGAGTCTGAACTGGTGCCTTCTGTTTTAAATAGTGCCGAGCATTTTCACTGATAGGGACGCAACTTTCAATCTCTGCAAGGTTATAAAGTTCTGTTGTGCATTTTATAAACTCTAACAGAAGTATGTTTAATGTACGGGATAGTGAGTCACTGGTTGTACAGGCAGATTCTAGATGCCAGCACTTACCTGGCTGTTCCCCTTTACAGGATGCTTATGCGTAATCAGATTAAGCTTTAAAATATTGTGCTTTGAATTATTTTTTCTGTCTGACTATATGGCATATTTTATATAGACAAAATATGAATGGGAGAGTAGGAATCTGACAAAGGCATACTGCACTTGTGGAAAACATGCCAGGAGTTTTAGTGATCTGAAATGCTCTTCTCTCTTTGAATTAGGAAAGATGACAGACACCTTTAAGCATCCAGTCCCTAGGATGTTTTGGAGCTTTCAAACTCGTTCTTTACCTATTTTGGGAGTGCTTTATTTTTTGGGGAATTATTTACCATGCCAGGAACCTACTTAATTGAGATCTAATAATGGCATGTCGTAACATAGTTTGTTTAATTGTAGATATATCATTATCAACCTTTCTGGCAGGGCACCCTGGTAACACAGATGTGTCTCACTCATATATTAATAAATTCCATCTCTAGTGTATTGCCTTTGTTTCTCCAAAATCCTCTGATCCTATTTTATTTCATGTCTGCTGTTAGTGGGTTCAGCAGGCCTAATTCTTGTACATAAGGTGAATTTTGTGATGAGCCAAGTGATTATGGATTAGTTTTACGGGAACTAACATTGCAGTTTGAAGAAGAATCTCTGTCAGCAGGTTGCAAGGCTTTTTTGGTGTGAACATGCATTTAGCTAGCAAATACTGCGTGAAGCTGTCAGTGATCTCTAGCCCTTAAATGATTGTTTCCACCAAAATACAGATCAGGATGTTAGCACTTTCTCCCGTATGTGACAGCACATAGGCAGGCTGTGTTCTGTTAGAGACTGCATAGCAAGCTGGCACTGTGAGGGGAGAAGCGGGGATCTAAGGACTGGTGAGACACTTAAAATCTGTGAAGTCTGTTGGCTTCTGTTCTTCCTTCTTGGTAGAGTGGAAGGGCTGAATTACCCGTGCCTGCTGCTGCAGAGGCAAGCGGTGTAGAGCAGTAAGAGTGCATCTGCAGAGCAAACGCCGTGGCTGCACCACTCACATGGGGTTTTGCTGTGGAGTTGATGGAGTCTGCTCCTGCAGGCTGTCTGCCCAGGAGCAGCCGGAGCCTGTAAGGTGCATCAGTGCAAGTCTTGCTTCATCCAGAAGCAAACCGTTTCGTGTGCTCCGAGACTGCTCCAGTGTGCCCGCCACAACGTGGTAGGTAGGAATAATCAGGAGAATAATTTCAAAAGCATCCATCCCTTCATGACAACTGAAACACAGCCTGTGGTGCTGATGGTATATTCTGTGGCTTAGTTTAAATCATGCCTTTTAAAATAATAGTTTTAATTTAATAATTAAGTATAATTAATAATATTATATTTAATTTTAATAATATTAATAATTAAACACACAATTATTAAAATAATCAAATATTCAATTATTAAAATAATAATTAATAATTAATTAATCATTAATTATTTAATAATAATTTAATAATAATATTTTTCTGTTCGGTAACTTTCCTCTCTACGTATTATTGATTATCACTGACATTTTTTCAGCACAAATGCCCGTGATCTGCTATTTTGATTTACTGCCATTCTTAGCAGAGTATAAAGTAGATGAATGTGCGTTTGCATGTACCCACAAACACGTGTGCATATACTTCTGGTGGACAGTTTGTGTGTCAGGAGGTTTTACAGTCTGTTTCCTCTGACCTAATATATAATAGATAATTAAGGAAGGCATTCGGGATGGAGAGATGTCCCAGTATTAATTTTTAACAGCATACACTTGGTAATATTGTTGTACTGAAACCAGCTGTGACTGTTATCCTCTTCAGGTCGGTGTTGTAACCGCATTGCCCAGGTTGTCTTCCTCTGCCTGCAACTGGAGGAGAGCACTGTGCTTGGACAGGCCTTGGGGGACCTTTTCATGACTTACTGCTGTCATCAGTCCTTTTCTTATGAGATTACTTCAAACAGTGGGACATGGTGACTTCTAAACATATTGTTCTCTCTTACAAGGTCGGTGTTTTTTCGCTGTGTGTTTATGCAGTCCATAATGCAGTTCTCATTTTTGATATTGAGATGTTACTGTAATGTGACTTCTAATTTAAAGGAGGGATGGATTTATAACTGTTTGCTGTAATTTCCTTATGAAAGCTTCAAATGCAAAATTTGAATACCCAAGGCTCCTATTAGATATTCAGTTGAAATTCCGTGCTTCCCTTGGGGACATAAAAATGGTAAGCTCTTAAAATAAAAGACTGGAAGACTGGGATCACGAGAGAAAAATGATTTCACAGCATACCCAGCACCAGTCAGTGCATCCAGAAGTGGGGCGTACAGTGTACAATTAACCTTGAACAATCTGCCCCGATGTATTTAATGGAATTTAAGCTTCCACACCAATACAGAACATCTCTGCTTCTCCAGAAGCCTGTGGAGCTGACGCTGGCTGGTGGTATCAGCCAAGTGGGGATCGTCTGCAGGGCCTGTAATGGGACTCTGGGAGCCAAGCAGGTTTTTCTTTCAGTATTTTACTTGAGGGTTTAGTTGGGATCAAGTAAAGCTATCAAATTGGGTCAAGTGTTTGGCCTTTTGCTCAGGACCGTCTGTCAGTGCTGGTGACAAACCAGGGAAAGCTGCTGTAGCCGATGCCTCCAGGCAGCACGGCAGTTGCAGAATTAAGAATCAGGAGAGCTCTTTAGGGTCTTCTCTTGCACTACAGTCTGCCACAGTTTTTACAGGGAAGGTAAGGCAGATGATGTCACCATTCTGCTCCTTCGTCAATTATAGGTGCGTCACTGGAGGGAAGGAAAAAATTAAATATTGGAGTCTGGACAGACACAAAATTTTAAATATTATTAGCTATCTGATGCAGTTTATAAAATAGCATGGTTTGAATTTAATAGTTCTATACCAAAAAGCATATTTCTAGAATACAGCCAGAAGGCAAGAAGATTCTAGTATCAGATCTATGTTGAAGCAATATTCGGTTTGTCAAGTCTTCGTACCCTTATCTCTCTTCCTGAATGTAACTATTATTTCTACTCTGCAAGGTCACACTGAATCTTGTACGCCACCAGGATATTCCTCACTATACAGCCCTTCAAAATTTTTTCCTTTGTCTCAATTTTTCTTTTAACCCCTTCCTGGTATTTGGTTGAAGTTCACTGATTCGTAGCATTTTCTTTATGAACTGTTGAATCTAAGAAGACAGTTTTGTCATCTTGGGAATTTTTTAGGAACACAGAAGTCTTGGAATGGACTCTTGGGTTTCAGGATTCAGGTTCCTGTGATTGCATATAGAAGCACAAGCTTTTCTTTTTTTTTCCCTCCCAGTATTACCTTAGGACAGGCTTAGGCTTCTTGCCTGAATTATTGTTTGGGAAGCCTCACCTTTACTCGTCTAATGATTAAAAATATCTTCTGGTTTACAGTTTTTTTTTTTTTCCCCTAAAGATTTTATTTATATCTACCTCTTCCTGTGCGGACTTTATTTTTAAAACTAAATAACTTAAATTTTGTATTTGCTTTCAATATTTTAGGGGCATATCATTTGATTCTATGTTGTGTGAAGGAGAGTTTTCTAGAGGGTTTATTATTATAATATTATATTATATATAGGGTTTGTTTATTATTATATCGCACCCCCTTGTCCCTGTGGTCTGTTTAACATGTAGGACTTGCTTCTGGTTGCTCTGTACTGAAGCCACTCCATACCCCTGCTTATGTGTTGCTTTGTTCTGTATCTCTCGCGAAGGATCTGTATCTGAGGCAAGATGATCAGAGCAGATGCAGCTGTCGGAATGCAGAGCATATAATGAATATGTGATGTTTAGTTTCCTGTTTTGTTCTTGATTTGTCTCTTTGATTGTGCTTAAATGGTTAGCTCATATGTGAAAAATTATCCACAATGATTTTAAGATCTTTAAGTGGGTGATGTAGCTAATGTAGCACTGGTAAGTTTGTGGATAGTGCTGTATAGCTGTTTTTCTGTGTTATTTTGAGTTTTCTGTAATTCAGTATAGCATTTTATTGTCAAGTTGCTCAATGTCACTGTGATCGTTCTCAATAAGTTTGTTGTCTACACATTTTTCTTAGCTCATTACTCATTCTTGCTTCAAAATTTCTTAGGAATGTGTGGAGCAGTATGAATCCTAGCTGAAATCTTTGGAAGATCCCGTTAACCTTCCTACATTGCGAAAAATGTCCTTCACCCTTTTCTATAACTACATCTTATTTATCAATATATAAGGGGATCTGCTCTCTCATCCTGTAGTATTTCTTCCTTTATGTTCTGCCCTGGTCTTTCCAGGCTGTGACTGCCTCCCTGTTCTTTTTCCTCAGAAAATATCATCAACATAGTCTTTGTGCAATAGTAATTCATTAGAATTCTGAAAACAGCAATGGCATTACTGATATTTCTGTTGCCAGAGTGATAAATGTGGGCAGGTGAGCAGCGAGCGAGCGGGATGTGGATGGTGCAGGAGCCGGGCTGGGCCCAGCCTGGCGGCAGGAGCTCCCTGAGCTGGACTGGAGACACATAAACCCGAGCTGGAGGCACAGATAATCCCAAAATGGAGACGCATAATCCCAAAATGGAGGCACAGATAGTCTCAAAATGGTGACAATCCCAAAATGGAGACACAGATAATCCTGAGAGCAGCTGGGGGCCTGGAGGTGGCTGTCAACCAGCTGAGTGGGTTCAGCTCCTTTAGGTGCATTTGCAGTTGCGTTGCTCTTGTTGCCTTTTACCGTTTTTCACTTTTTTGTTCTTTTATACTTCAAACAAGATAACAGCGCTTAATTTTATGTCAGCAGTTCCTTCCTCCCTCCAGCTATTCATGTCTCCTTACCTTTTCATGGGTGATTTTTGGCTCATAGGCTGTTGGTTGCTTGTGCCACTTACAGGCCTTTTAGGCTGTGCTTAAGGGATGTGTAACCTCCTCTGCAGTCCTGCACTTAAATTTACAGTAACACCTTGGCACTGTCTTCAGTGTAGATGGATGACTCGTAGCCGAATTATGCCAGTATCTATTCCTCAGTTTAGGTGTTTTCCATGTGGCAGTGTATCAAATGCTTTATCAAAGAACAGGTTTTTCTGCATTTCTGTTCTTAAAACTGTTTCTTTGATAATTGAAGAATGTTGGTTTAGCCTGGCATCATTGGTCAGCCCCTGCTGAATCTTGTCCTATTTTATATTTTTGTCTTCTGTTACTGTTTCTACCAAATGTTGTTCCAGATCCTTTCATCTCACAGAGTTAGTTACCTGGTGATAGTTGCTCTATTTTCCTTAGGCTCCACTTGTTACTATGCTGTTTCGTTCTGCAACCACGCTCAGATAATTTGTAATCCTTCCTTCTTCCCGCATAACAATGCTACCCATATTGTTCTTACTTGGTCTTTATGTGTGGTCCTAGGAATCAGTTTGGGTTCAGTCCCATTGGCTGACTTGCATGATTTTTTTTTTCCTCACATGGATCCATATTTCTGCTTCTTTTAGGGTTTCCAGTATGTTATCTCGTAGTGGTTATTTAGTCAAGAAGCTCTATAATCCTACAAGTTAGTTTTTGCGTAGATACGTATTCTTAAGAATGTGATGCTTGTTGGCAAGCCCTCTTTGCTGATGAAGCTGATCAGTCCTCCAGCTGGTCTCTAGATGCTTATTTTCTCTGTCTACACTTTCAGAGCTTTAATTTTTCATGCTCAGAGGATCCAAGGCAGGAGGTGTCAGAGCTCGTGACGCTGATACTCCGCACCTGGGAAGTGTAGGCCCCGAGGGGCCCGTTCCCTGGAGAGGATGAAACGCCGTCCTCGGGGACCCCAGGCCAAATTCGACTCTGGGGGTGGTATTTGCAGCTCCCCGAAACTGCTTATCCGTAGAGAAAATTGATAGCTTTTAACTTCTGTTGTTACCTGGGTTTTGTTTCTTTAGTGTGTCATGGCAGGAATATGCTCTGCTTTTCCTGTCAGATTTCTGTAGCGCTTGGGGGAAAGGAAATGAGATTTCTCAATGTCTGTTTCATATCAGACTTTATTGACCGTTAATGGCCAAGGATGGCAATAAAAAACCCCCCAAAACCTGAGAAATGTACATTCGGTAGGAAAGTTATCATCTGTTGGTTCTCACAATAAATAAATAAATCTTTATTTCACTTAGCTACCAAACTCTGTAGGAATTGTGGGCTATTTTTGTTGACTACATATTTATTTAAAAGTTTTTTGTGTCTTATTTGGATTTCTGTCCTTAAATTTTACTTTGTTCTGTTGAAAATACTTCTTTTTAGTAGTTTAATAGCAAAATATATTTTGTGAAAAGTTATGCTAAATAACCCCCGTTTTTCAACCTTAATGTTCCTTCTTCTGTTCATTTTTTGGTATTACTTCTGAATGACTATGATAGTTACATCAAAATCGTCCAAACTGGGAAGTTTTTCTCAGGCTATCCAAACAAAACCACGTCAAAATGAACATTGTAGTTGCTACAAACAAGCATTTTTGTCATAGGCTGTACAAACAGAGACAAATACTCAAATCTGTGTTTTAATAGATTCTTTGTGTTGCCAATTAATGTAGAAATGTTTAACTTTGTTTATCTCCACTGGTGTGTCACCTTATATTCAGTATATTCCTGTCCCAACCGATGGGGCTTTAACCATCTGTGTGCCTATGAAGAGGTCATTTATTTGCCTTTAGCCTTACATTTCTTTTATAACCTTCTTGTATGTCAATTTCAGTAAAAATTGATTTACATTTTAGCTGTACACTACTGTGTTGCTTTAAAAAACATGATTTCTTCTTTTTTCTTCTCGCCACATTTGCTGCTTATGGAAGCTGATTTGGTCTCTAATGAGCTAATGCTGTGATTCAAAACAGCTCCACTGCCCTGTGGTGCTGCATCTTAACTTTGTTCCCCTTCTGATTGGATCTTATTGTTAACTCTTTTTAAATTCCCTTTTTGTTTTTCATCTCTCACTTCATCGCTTTTTCCAGTTTCACTGGGATAATCTCTTTTTTAAAATAAAAAAGTCATGCATTGGAAGAAAAACCAGCACTATAAGTAGTATATGTAGAAGTAGTAAACAAGAAAATGCATGAAATTTTGTTTGGATAAACTAATCTTTAGAGAACGAAAAGGAATTTTGGAAGATGCCTGTTTGGATTAGCGCTTTTTGTTTGATTGTTTTCAGATGACTTTTCTTCTCAGAGCTTGCTATTTGTCCTCTGTGATTTTTATTTACTGCGTTACATAACCTCTGTTGCATTTCTGCCTTTATGACTATATTCTTTTTCAGAAACATTTTGGATTGATGTAAAGCTTTATTGAAATTTCTGTATATTTAGGAAGTAAATCTCTGGAGGCTCTAGAAGAAGCAATACGCTAGAGTGTTTAAGCTTTTTAATACTCTGGAATATTTATTTATTTAAGAAGAATTTACAGAAAAGGATAATAGGATATTAAATTTGCAATCAGAATAAAAATTGCCTTATGGATATAATTGGAAAGAAATCTAAGGTATTAGAGTTAATAGCCCCCTTATCAGTATCATCATTAAATGTTGCACAGCGAAAGACAGCAGTGGATTTTTAAGCATGAAGCTTGCCTCAGAGGTTAACAGTTTGCATTTGAAAAAAGGGAGCCATATAAAGGCTTAGCACAGGCAGTTTTCTTTTTAACTGCTTATTAAGACAACTGATCAAATGCTTTATGTTAGATTTATTTTGTGCTTTCATCATGCCCTAGCCGTATATTTCACTAATGTAGACTGGTATTTTTGCAGGGTGATTTGAGAACGGCTCAGCAGTAAGATACTGTCTGATCTGGGCATAAAGGTTCTGCATTTGATGTTGTGTTTTCTGTATAATACAGCATCCAGGACACAACTAACGAGGACTTGTAAATTGTCAAGGAGAAGGCTGGGACACAAAGGAGATGTGCTGCTTCCCAGCGATGCTCACCCGGTGGCACAGTAAATGAGAATTTCCTTTGCAGGCTCCAGCTGGAGAAACTGTGGGCGAGGAGCACTTCACTGTGATCACAACACTGACAACGGGAAAGCAGCAGGATAAAAATAAACACCTTGTATTTCGCTGTGCCTTCCTTTACTGTAGCAATGGAGACTTTTATATGTCTTATGAGTAATGGGAATCTTCCGTCTGTGGATACATTGGGCTGAGTCCAGTGGAATCTAGTGAAGCATTTCAGCTCCAAAATGCATCTAAGTTGCTGGTTCCTGCCTTTTGGTCAGTGGATCAACACTAATTTGTAGAGTTTAGGGAATGAGGCAAGCTGAACACTGAGTAGCATTGGAGGAAGCGGAGAGGCAAGATAATGAAAAGGAGAGAGAGTCTGTATTGAATTCTGTAGATCAGCAGCTGCTCTTGTACAACGTAATGTAAAAATCTTGCATTCGAAGGCAAGAGAACACTAAAAATGTATTTCTTTTACTACCTAAATAAAAGAAAACCCTCATGATTTGTGGATATTAATAATGTACATTTTAAATAATCCATGTGAAGTCCTGTCTAAATGCAGTTTATGTTTTGTTAAGCATAGATTATAAAATCTATAAGTAAAGGCTGGAACTTCATTGCGTATACACTGCGTATACGCTGTGGCAGAGTTGCCAGTTTAAGGCAAGAAAACAGGTGGACACAAAAGACAGATGGGGAAACACGAGGTAATGGAGACAATTATGAGTGGTGTAATCAGCTGTAGTTGCAGTGAACCATCTGCCCAGCTACGGAGAGAAATTTTGTAATATCATTTTTTTAATTGTAGTGCACTGCTTTCTCATTCTGCCTTAAGGATGTAGCAATGTGTATGTGTGTGTAATTATATGCCTGAGCAGTGTTGGTTGGTAAAGTTTATTATGGCGTCAGAGAATTGTTCCTCAGCTCTCAGCTGCGTTCAGTGCCCAGAATTGTGGGTGCCTGGGACCCGCTTACTGGAATTACAGTCAGTAATGGAATATTGGTGAATTTGGTGTTTAATAATAATACAATAATATTTGTTTCAATGAAGTATTTTCACCTATTGCTGTGTTACTGTTTTGACTAGATTTGACTGATGTTTTTAAGATTTTTATCCTGACTACTCAGCTAAGAGTTGTCATCTTTCATACAGTGTAAGGTAGTAGAGACATAAATGAGGCTCCTTCTGTCCTATATGTGGCATTCCCAAGTTTTGCCTGAAATGGAGTATTCACATGAATTAAAAAAAAAATCTGTCTAGTGTTTGGCTTCTCTTGCCTGAATAGTTCTTTAGGCCCTGATAGGCCAGCTCAGCTCAATTCACCTAAGTTATAGATTTGATTTCTGTACCACCCACCCCCTGAGTCCAGGGAAGTTAAATAGTGAGACTGTTATATCACTGGTTCCTCAAAAACCTCTTTCCTTGGCTAGCAGGTGGTGGTAGCAGGTATGTGGCAGTAGGATGCCCATCTGTGTGGCATTAAGACAGGTCTTAATGAAAGTAAAGTTTGATCTTGTCTGAAACATTTTCATGACTTCTGGCATTATCCTGTCCTGGATGATCTGGTGGTTTCAGGGCACACGTAACATACAGAATTCGTAACATCAAATGTATAAATATATCCCTGCCAGCTTATCTGTGTCATCTGCAGACTTTATGTAGAAAGTCAGATAAGGTAGATAATAAACACCGGTATTGGTTTATTGCAACTTAGTCTGGCTTCTGTCTTACATGAGTCAGAATGTTGTAAGAATATTTTATGTGGGGGACTTTAATCTGAAAGAAAATGTCTCAACAAGAACTGAATGAAAGGCTATTAATGATGGATATCTGCTTCTGAGGGCAAGCTTAATATAGTGTGGGGAGGGTGTGAAAGGTGGTTCTGGAAAGAGCAAAAATAGCAAAAATTCAAGATATTTGTGTGGAAAGACCAATGCTGGTAAGTTGTGCCATTTGAAATATGGCTGGTGTTGCAGTCCAGTTCCACACCACATTTTTGTGGTGGGAATTCAGTAGCAGAGGGAATGTAAAGTGTATGGAGGTTTCTAGGGAAGAGAATATTTAGCAAGCAGCTGGTGCATTTTGGGGGGTTCCAAGTGAAAATTGCTAGAGTACATCTTAAAATGTGGGTAGGAGAGACCATAAGGATAATCACAAATTTCCCCTGGGTAGGCCAGTCATCCCAGGTTACTCCTGCAGTGGAGAAGGGAGGTAGTGCTTCTCCAGGAGTTGATTCAAAGCCCCTGATCACAGGATCACAGAATGGTTGGGTTGGAAGGCACCTCTGGAGATCATCCAGTCCAACCCACCTGTTAAAGCAGGTTCACCTAGAGTATATTGCACAGGAAGGTGTCCAGGTGGGTCTTGAATGTCTCCAGAGAAGGAGACTCCACAACCTCTCTGGGCAGCCTGTTCCAGTGCTCTGGCACCCTCAAAGTAAAGGAGTTTCTCCTCATAGTCAGAAGGAACCTCCCGTGCTTCAGTCTGTGCCTGTTACCCCTCATCCTATTGCTGGGCACCACTGAAAGGACTCTGGTCCATCCTTTTGACACCCACCCTTGAGATATTTATAAATGTTGATGAGATCCCCACTCAGTTGAACAGACCCAGCTCTCTCAGCCGTTACTTATGAGAAAGATGATCCAGACCCCTGATCATCCCTCCACTTCTGTGTGCAGAGGTAGCCAAGAGAGAACAGTTTTCCTTTGCTTCCTTGTGTGCTGCTCTGCTCTTCCTCTTTGCTTTGTCCCCGCTTTGTTTGAGAGTCTCTTGTGTTCTGCGCTTCAGGTAGGAAAAGTGCTAAGTCTGTAAAATCCACTCCTGCTCTCTGCAGAATGCCTGCTGCTTGCTCCTTAGAATGTTTGGAAGGAAAACAAGAAGTTTATATATTTACCCTGTAAACAGTTGATATTTGCATTACAAATTGTGCCTACATCTTGTAAGTAAAAACGGCTCCTTTACAGCTGAAAAATAATGTCTCAAACAGCGAGTGTCTGCTGGGTCATTTGGAGTGAACGGGCTGACGCGGTAACGAAGCAGTTGACTGCATAGCTGGTTTAGCCAAAACAGTCAGTGAATCACTGTCCCTTTGGACGTGGAAGTGACACAATTGCAGTTTTTAACAGGATCTGATCTGAAATCTCGTGGTAATGCTTTGGAATAAAATGACTTTCTAATAATGCAGGTGTCAGAACTTGTGACTATTGTGCAGGTACCTGCGGGCCGGTTAACTGCTCAACCACTGTGGTTTTGTCTTGGGTTGCATCAGCAGGAATCACTTCTGGCTGGAGCTGCTGTTTGCCCTGGAGCTTGAATACAGTAATGATGACTTTTTTTTAAATTTTATTTCCTCCCCCCCTCCCCCGTTAATTTTATTTCCCTCAATTTCTTACCTTCCTAGAAATGTATTTTCCAGATAAGATTTTCAGAAGGTTGAAAGCAGTCTCATGTCTGATTCCCTTTAAAATTAAGTTCATTTCTCAAACTACCCAAGCAATTGAGAATCATGCTAACTGTCCCGAGTTTTGACAGCCTTATGGTGATTTTGAAAATTCCGTGCCAGAAAACACACTCATGGTGGCTCCTTTGAAAATCCAAGTGTTTTAGTCTTTCAAGTGACGGACTTAATAGCCCCATATCTCAAAAAATAAAAAATTGAGTCTGTCTGAACCACAGTCCTTGCAAATGAGCAATGCACGGAACTATGAACAAGTAAATCCTGGCTGAGCAAATGTTCATGGAAAAGGAATTTATTTCTACTGTACGAATTGTGCTTGTGTTTTCAGTTTGAATATTCAAAGTGAAGTTTTTTTTTAATGGGAAATACCTGCAACCACTTCCAGCAGCCTTTTTTCCTCCGAAGGAAGGGAAGTATTTCCCTCCCTGCTTTTTTCAAATTTGGTTTGGGGTGATTTTTTTTTTTTAAGTAAAAATATGACTGCTTCTTCACATCCATTTTATTTTAAGCAGTGAGAATGGGACTTATCAAAAGACAAATTTTATTAAACCAGTGTAAATAAGTGAGCAGATGGATTCTAAAGTTAATAATCTGTTTTGCATAAGCTTATATTAAAGGTAGGTATAAAATATATTAAGAAGAAATATTTATTGGTGGACAGGCTCTGTGTGATATGTAGTTTTGATTACTGGACATTCCAGTTTTATCCTAGCTAAAATATTGATCTCTTTGTACTGATGGCCTGTAGCTGCCTCATCATTTTTTCTGTGGCTGTACTAAATACTGAAACCTACTGAGGTTCTAAACAGCAAAGCTGTTAAATAAGATAATAAATTATGGCAGTTATCTTCTGGGAACTGGTAAATGGGTAGAAAATGTATTATGGTTATGTCCTTGAAAAAAGCTTTCTCGTTCAGCGTAGTGTGAACTTTCTATCATGCTTCTTGTCATGTCCTGATTATTTACCACTGAACACCCTGAGCTGCTTTTTCCATTCAAAAACAAATCAGTTGAATCTCCCTACTTTATAAGGAAAGTTTCATGTTAGACAAAGCACAACAGATAGTTGTGCACTAGGCTGAAATGAAGGATTACCTTTTATCCATAATGATCTCTCATGCTCCCCATGTCTGTGTTGGCGTAAACTTGGGTATGCTTTTTTATGTTTTTCCTCAGAGCAGTGGGAAATTGTAGATAGAAAGAATCTTACCCACATTTCTGTAAATGGCTACACGAATAAAATCTATTGAATGTGTGATAAAAAGTTACTGCACCATAAAAATCTGTACTGTTCAAGCATGAAAGCACTGTAAGAACTGCTTGTAAAAGCATTTTAGATTTTTTTTTTTCTCCCTACCAGAGTAGGAGTGAGGTGTAATATCTTCTCCTTTTTGAGACAAATCAGGACAATATCTATGCAGTAATACAGTGGGATAACTTTGGTTTCTGTAGATGCAGTAGGAAAAATAACTTTCTTGAGTTTTCTTGTTACATATGATCTTTTGTGATCTTGGAAAAAAAAATGTGTAAGAAATGCTGTAAGCGTTATCTCAAAGTAAAATACTTTGTGGTTTTCAATTCAGCGGCTGGTGCAGAAGGTCAAATTGGCTGTTCTTGCAAACTGGTCTATTTGCAGCACCCGTATCTGACTGCATTATCGCAGTTACGGAACTTGGGGAAATATTTAGTTTAAATTACTTTTTATTTCAAGTGGTTCCATCTTGGATTACTGCTTTGAATAAAAAAAACATCCCTAGCAGTGTGGAGAGCATGGATGTCTTCCCACTCAGCAGAGTTTCCTATGTAGGATCTTTTTAGGGAAGAATTTTCTGCTGAAAAGTTTTAAGAGGATGTTTTTGCTTAATGCAGAATAAGATGTGTCAGTGTGAATGCACACGTATAAAATCTGATTTCCACATTGGCAGTTGATCTGCCATTGTTCCTGATTTTCTTCCTTTTCCTAACTTTTTCTCTGCTGTTAAGACTCTCCAGCTGCCTTTCCATTCTGCCATGCAGTCGTGTGCTTTCTGGGTAAGTGGTATTTGGGATTCTTCCAGCCGTGATTGATGAGTGGCTCCTGGCACAATGTGCAAACGCTTGCAATCGAAATGGGAAACGTTTCTCACCATCCTAGAAATCTTCAGTTTCAGACAGATTATTTTTAACTGAACCAATGTCATCTGCCATACGTGACCCATGCATTCTTTGTAACAGCTTCAGGAACGACTGGTTTTTGTAAGAGATGAGTATTTCCCTTATCTCTTATGCTACCTATCTAGATTGTTTTTAAAGGAGACCTCTGGTGAGATGGCAGTAGGACCTACATGTTAGCCCATAGAGACTACCTGTAAGGAATATGCCTGCCAGCAAAACCTTTTTTTTTTTTTTTTTAAGTAGCGATAACAGATTCCTAGGCCTAAACCTATTTTTCTCCCTTTTCGTTTATCCGTTTCAAATTACTTTTTGAAACTCCTGATTTTTCACTACACCAGTTTGCTTGAATTACAGTGTGTGCAGTTGCTCCAGCTGAGCTCGGTGGGCTTTTCCATTTCCCTGCAGTGAGAACAGGCATGGGGCAGACCTGGGGGGGTCATAGGATCGTAGATGAGTATGATTTTATCATGAAGCCATTTTTAAAAAAAGTTGATAGCAGAACTACTGTATGAACTAGAAATGTTAGAATTAAAACACTGTAGAACATTTTTTTGTTGTTTACTGTGACTTATGAAGACAGCCGAAAAGACTGACTATATTCAAAGATTTAAAACTAAATTTTAGCATACTTGCATTTACTAAACTGAATAAAGATTTTTTTAATACGTTCATATATGGATTAAACGTGGGTTTTTTTATTTCTTAACTAATGTTCTTTTGTGGCATTTGTTGTTTTTAACTACAGTTATATCCTTTCAGGGTGTAATGCTCTGATTAAGTTGAGCCCAGTCCCTGGGGTGATGCAAAGAGACTTATTGAACATATGATTCTTTTTATAAAATTATTTCAGCTGTTTTTACAAATGGGTAGGATGCCTTGCATTTATTATTCCTACTTACAAGAGTTGGCTTTGAGGTTATTATCTATCCTGGTTTATTTTCCAACACACGTATTCACGGCGAGTTTATACTCATTTATTCCTATTGAAAGACTGTTCTTAAGCATAAATGTTATTTCTCCATCTCCTGTGTTTGTCCCAGATATGTTTACAAGAAAGCTGTCATGTTCCTTCCGATGCTTCGTTTAGGTCTCTTCCTCTCCTCTCAATAGATGGGCTCTTCATCCCAGTATCTCCTCTCTGCAGATGCTCCATCTGAATTCAGCTGGACTCGGTCTGAGAAGCTGGAGGTGCCCACAGCACCGGGCGAGTTCACCCCACCGCCTTCTGCGCTCCCGTTCATCCTTGCTGGCCTTTACTGGCAATGGCTTCACCACGAGCTGTTGGGCTGTGAACAGTGAGGTTCACAGTCATCCTGTGATGGAACGTGCCCCATTCCTTTTCTTGTTCTTTCTTCGGTTGGAGCTCTCACTTTAAATTCTGAATTCTCAATAGCCCTTGCATTTTGTGCTGTTGAATTTCATCTCATTTTAATGCGTCTTGTTTTCAAGGCTATCTCGTTCTTTTGAGTAACCAGTTGCTCGTTTTCCTGAGCTGGCGACAGCTCCTGGCGTTGTGCTGTCAGACGTTTTGTCGCAAACTCGTCTGGGCAGAGCGGGGGCCGTGGGACTGACCAGAGAGAATCACTAGTGCCCTGGCGATTTGTCTGTCAGCGCAGATCATTGTAGCGTCATTTGTAACTATTCTAATCCTTGACCTATTTTTTTAACTTCAGCTAATACTTTTTAGTTTGGTAGTATGTTAAATGTTCCACTGAAAATGAAATTAATTAGTCCTATCATATTGGCTTTGTTTAAAGAGTCAAGGTAACGTTTTTATGGCAAATGTACCTGTGGTATTCCTATGCTGTAATATATTTCGTATTCCGATTTCCATTCCTCTTTTGTAATCCATCATCCCTCTAAAACTTGCTTTTCTGCTTTGCATCCTGTTGAGGTCAAACTGTAATGGTCTGGAGTACCCTGGGTCGTATTTCTTTTTCCTTCACTGTTTTTTGTAAGTATTGTTATTTCCAATTCTACATCACCTGTCACTTCCAGTAAGAAAGATTTATTTAAAAAAAAAAAATCTTCTGTCAGTTTTATGATTTCATGTTCTAATATTTTTAGAATTCCGTGATGGGGATTATCTGATAATTTAATGCCTGAATTGGGATTTTTTTTTCTTCTTCTTCTTCTAAGGGAGTGGGCTGTTTTAATGTCCTAGTTCCTGGAAGTTAAGTTGCCTTTGCTAACCTTATCTTAGTAGTCTTACTGAGAACTGAGGTAACACTGAGGTCATGGCAAGTTTATGTCAGTATCTACCTCACTCGTACAGCTTAGCTGTCTCATTTTTTTGTTTTAATTTTAGTTGTGTTGCTGATGAATTCTTTACTGCATCCTTCACAAAGTCCTGGCTTGTGACCCAGTCTTTCTACCTTCATCTCCTCACAGTCAATACGTGTTCTTGGCTGGAGACAGGCATTCCCCCTTCTGTCTACTCCTGTTCTCTGTTTTCAGGTGATTGTTATTCTGTTTCGATCTGGATCAGAATTTCTAGTCCTCTTCTCTATAGATGAAGGCCTAAATCCTGAATGTTTTACCATGAGGACCTCTGTGCTGAATTAATGCAATTTTTACACCTCGTTGCCTTATTTGTAAAGGGAAAGAAAATGACAATAAACTCAGCAGGCTTCTTGAAATCTGTACATTTTTCCAATTGTGTGAAGTAATAACGATATTTCTACCTTTGCTGCTGCTTCAGAAGCAGCAGAGAAAATCTTAGTGTACTTCAGCATATCAGCCTGCTGCACTTCAGTCATTGGATCCTGGCGACTGAAAGTATTTTTAAATGAGTGTTTTGTGTTTTGTTTTTTTTTTTTTTTTTAATCAGTCTATCATTTTCATCAGTCTAAAAATTGTAAAACTGAAAACTTCCAACAAAGCACCACAGAATTCTAGAGGAGCAAGAGGGAATGAGAAAATAGTAGTATTTATTTTATTTGAAACATCACCTTCATGACTTCTAGTAACGTCTCTTTACGTGTAAGGTGTTCAAAACTGAGTTGTATGAAAAGTATTGAGGGCACAAGCTCTGGGGAGAGGTGTTTGGGACCAGCTGACTGTGGCTGACAGTGTGTTCTTCACTTGTGAGGTTGCTCTGCGCCCTCCCATTTGTTCTTAACAGATTCTTAACTCTCTCTCATAATTGAGCTCTGGGAGTTAGGCAGATTAGACTATCTGAATACATATTGCTGAAACAATCGAAAACTTTTAATTACTTCTGCAAGAGACAGAGACATGTATGATTTTAAAATAATCTTTTTAAGAACAGGTTGAAGATATTAATTATGTAAATTTCCATATAAATTTGACCTCTTGTTAAAAGGTGACTCCTGCAAAGAAAGGAGGTGTGGAGGCTTTCAGTTCGAAGGCAAAATGTTTTAAAAGATATGGGAAGGCATGCTTAAACTGTGGACCATTTTGGAGCCCTAAGACAAGCAGTTGCTCATGCTCTCAGGTTTAGTACCTGTTCATGTAGATGGCTATGCTCGCAGTTTCATGCTCTTTCTTACAATTTTAAGTGAACATCCTTTTTGGCAAGGGCTTTTTCCCAAGGCATTTCTGTAGCAGAACAAAAGTAAAACCATAGCAGACTGATTCAGTCCCCCTGTGCTGGTTCAAATGTATGTTGGACCCTCCAGTATTTTTCTCATGATGATTTACTGGATTTGGAGAACAGTGTTGCTGTATGTGCTTTGTGTACATGTGATGGCAGTGACACCAGGCATGTGTGTTTTTCCTATACAAGAATCCAGAGAGTAGATGCTCTTCTCCTCGTGTTTATCATTGCTTGAATTCTCGTTGTTTACTGTAAGATCTCAGAGTAAGTTTTGCTACTTTTCTTACCCGGATTCTCACATGTGTGCAAGGCGCAGTTCCATCCTGCAGCATGGCCGAGGTGCTGGCTGTGACTGGAAGGGCTGCGTGTCCCAGCTTCACCAGCTCTGCTCCTTTCTGCGAGCCCACAGGACTGCTTGTCTGACCCCAGGAGTGAAAACAGCAGTGTACAATTTGCAGCTTTTCTCAGGGTTGGGAAAGGACCTGTGCTAGCGAAGGGCAGCAAGGAGTGTTAGGAGGAGCAGCACACAAGAACTACAAGCCCACTTCTGGCGGCATCTTTAGTCTGTATTGAATAACACGGAGAAAGGAGTCAAAATACTCAACCTTTTTTGAAGAAGAAAATAAGTGATGAAATATTTTTTTTCACAGTTATTAGTGTGGCTTTTCCATCAGCCTTTAGTTGTGAAGAAGTTCTGTCTTTCCAGATTATCCTTGCCTGACATTTGGTTGGAAGAAACTGGCTATGTTTTTCTCGGGTCTCTTTCCAGCAACTCACTTGGGTGACCTTTCTTTTTTTTCTCCTCTTCTGTGGTGTGTTTTCCTCATGTTTGCGGTGCCACCACCTCTACCCTGGCTGGGTCTGCCCTGCCAAGCTATTTGTTTGGTGTGTGGATGTGGAGGAGGCCTGATGTGGTTCTGAGGTAGGCCGTGTACTCCCCATTTGGGGACTAAATTCATATAAGATGCACCTTGAAGATAAAATCTCACAGATTGCCAACCAGTATTACCTCTTGTATTTTAAGTGGCCTCGGTAGTGTTGTGCCCAGGTGGAGGCCAGGTGGATTTTCTTACTTGTGTGGGCTCCCGGGCACTGAAAGAAAGGCCTTGAGAGTTCTCTAAAGGGGAAGGCGTATGTGCCATCCATGTCAATCTAAAGATGAAAACTCTAAAAAATACTAATCAACTCTCGAAAAACCTACACTGCTTAAATGAGCAACAAAAAAATTGGGGGTATTTTTTTCAAAAAAGATGTAGTCTTTGCTATTTGCGGTCATAGCCTGTGAAGGATATCATTGTGGTGTGGTAATTAAATGGGCATAGTTTTTGCTTTTAGCATGTGCAAAAAGAGTAAGAGAGAGCGCTAATATAAATATATTTATCTTTGCAGAGTAACATTTGTTACTTTCTGATGGCAGATCAGGAGAGTGTAGTAAACAAACTGTTTTAAGAAGCTTCAGCCTTGGCTGCCTCTGGGTTCCTGGGGCCATGTGTGGCGGCTTTTGAGGGAGAAGGGGAATGTCGCACTGCTCACGGGTGGTAAAATGTACCCAGCCTTAAAGAAAAGCAGAATGAAAGTGTGATCTTCTCATCTCACCTTTTGACCTAAGATTCTTCTGCAGAGTATTTTTAAGCCATAATTTTAATGATGTTGTGACACTTATTTAAGCCTTGGCTGCCTTAATGATTATGCAAAAAAAAAAAAAAANAAAAAAAAAAAAAAAAAAGTCTTTATTTTAGAGTAACTGTGTCTAACTACTAGAAAATATAATCTCATTATAAAAAAGGATCTTTATTCTTTAACTAAAAAAGCACCAAATTTTCAGTTCATTACATGTCAGCTCAGAGTTGCCTTCTTGCTGTATGATTCAGTGATTACATTTCTGTGAATATTTCAATTTAACTGTCTTGCACTAAGATAGCAAAGTGCAGCCTGGGAGAGAAGAAACAATTCTAGTTCTTCTAGAGACTGAAAAATTACAATTTCTGCAACATACCACGTTCTCGACATGCCTGAAGGCTTTTCAACCTAAACCAAGGCAGCTCTCCCCTTCCTGCTCGCCTCCTCTCACCCCCATTTTGAGTATGGGCCTTGTTTGGTGTCGGCTGTTAGTACGAGATGAATACACAGATCTTCCACCTGCTGGAAAGTGAGACAGGGTCTCAGTGTTGTCGTTGTTGGAGATCTGTGCAGCTTTTCCTGGCTCCTCAGCTCCACATTTATGTATTTTGCTGGAAATAGCATCTTCATGATGGCCTTTTCTTGCTCACAAGAATGGAAGCTCTGAATAGGGAGGATGAATTGC
Source organism: Pampusana beccarii (assembly GCA_013399365.1). Lineage (NCBI taxonomy): Eukaryota > Metazoa > Chordata > Aves > Columbiformes > Columbidae > Pampusana > Pampusana beccarii. The sequence continues at coordinate 224,864 of VWYH01009029.1, forward strand.
AGTCAACAGCTTAGGATAACCGCAAGCAGTTCAACGGCTTCTCTTGGCTGTAGAAGTGGTGGAGATTGTGAAGGTTACTGTGTGTTTCTGTTGGAATTTACCAGAGCAAGGCTCTGTTGTAATGATGCATTACCTTATAATGACAGGAAGGGATGGAATGAATCTTGATCTGGCACTGCAGTTACCAGTGATATTAATCATTATTGTATACTTATTGTATATTTTCTGAGGCAGTCTTTGAGTTATTAGGATATCTTAGCTTGTATGTGTTTCTTTGAAATATGTTTTTTTGCCAACCTTAAAACCAAGAATAAATGAAAGCTATGATAATATATTTGGTTTTGAATTACAGTCTTCTGGAATTACTTTATCTTCATTTAGTCAGGCATACTCAGTTATAACTTAATTTACTTTTTTTGCCTAGAATTATGTAAAGTACTTCATTATTCTCTGTTACACCTTTCTTTTAAATAAACTGCCTGAGAAGTCATGGTCCTGTGTTGCTAAAGGCCTAATGCTTTAGAAAGGGATGTTGCTGCTGCTTAGGCTCACTGGTAATGGAGAGTTTTCAGGCTAATGCAATAGCTTGTACTGGAAAGTTCTGTGGTCCAGTGCATTAAATGGAGACGTCTTTCAGAGTGAGTTAGTATCTAATCACTATAACTCACAAATTTCTTAAATAGTGGTTTTGTCCATGCTAGGTCTTACAGTGATACACCTAGGTTTTGTGGGTTTTGTCTCCTTATTTCTTGTGTAATATTCTTATACTTAAAGATTTGGAAAATGAGGTGCAGTGATTTTGCATATCAATGACATAAACTGCTTGTTGGTGTATGCAGGTGCTTAAGTTGTGTGTACAATTGCATATTTTATAGTACTTAAATCAAATGTTTGTTTTGTGGGCTAGGGAGCTCAGCTCTTTGCTAAAGCATTCTTTAAAATCTTCCTGTTCTGTGGAGGAATCAGAATTGGAGATACATAGGGAAAAGAAAAAAAAA
>VWYH01009030.1:0-30921 GCA_013399365.1 Pampusana beccarii
TTCTGTGATTCTGTGAATAAATTATAAAGATAGTCTGGTCTAGTCCCAGATGGCTTCAAATCAGGCCCAGCCTATCACTTCTGATACCCAATTTCTATGGTTTTGTATCGACAAAAAAAATGAACAGAACCATTTGGCTAGGAATACTCTTTTTATCCTTCACTTACATGATGATACCCTTTTCCTTATATTTTAACGGTATCAGGAGACATTAGTTTAAAAAAAGGTCCTCATTATTGTAGGTACCTCAAAAGAAAATTAGGAAAAAGAATTCCTGACCTAAAAATCACACAAGATAAAGAAACCCTTTTGGTATGTGACAGGCCTTGGAAGAGGACACTTTGAGCACTAATTCTACAGCAAAACGAGTCTTGTTCCTCTGTGAACTTCTACTGAGTTCAGATGTAGATGTTGTTTAACCACACAGGACCTACTGTAGGATCAATATATTAGTAGTTTTCCTTGGGTACTTAATTTGTCTGTAGCACATTTGCATTTAAACTCTCTATATCTCAGAGTAGTGAGGTAAACACAATACCGTTGCTAAGCTCTCCATCACTCTCACGAAAACTTAGATGTATGTTCATTCCTGGAAAATACCACAAACCCCAAAATATTTTCAATACACCTTTCCTCTACAATTGAGTTTTACCTTGAAGAGAAGAATATTAAGTACTAGAGAAGTTTGCAAAGGACAGAGGATTTAATTACCAATTGATGTCAAATAAAAGTAAGGAATCCACCACACAGAGGGAGACTGGATTTAACATAGACTTTTTTTTCTTCGGTGTCTCCTTACTGGTCCTTTTCAGACAGCTTCCAGTGCTTATTTCTAGCTTTTGAGAAGGGTTTTTAAAAGTAAATTATTTCCCCCCTGAACTGTACAAGTAAACAGGTGATATAATGTTGAGGCTTTCAGTAAAAACTGAAAGTTTACCTATCACTGTAAATGTAGTCATATTCTCAGGCGTGTGACACCGGTTGAGCTTCTCTTAATTTGTTTTGCTCTATATTTGTTCTGTTTTTTGTTGGAAAACAAAGTATTATTTTTTTTCTATTCATGACTTACAGTAAACCTTTCATTATAAATCTTTTTTTCCTTGGTTTCTGACTGTCTCAGAAATTCAAACCAGTCTGTAGACTTCTCAGGTCCTGAGATGGCCTGAAACACCTTCCATTTCAGCAAACCTTCCCTGTGATTTGGGCAAGAATTTTGTTAAAAACAATACTTGGAGTTGGTCTTTAACTATTAAATCTTTACATGCTGCCTAGAATACTAAATCAAACCCCCTCCCCAGATTTACATGCAGATGGCAATATTTTTTTTCTTTGTAGGTCTGATGCAATTTCCTCTTAAATTTTTGACATCTCTTCCACTAGTTTGACAGATAACATAGAGGAATTTCATTTGAGAGGACTGCAAAATGAGAGGTAGAAAATGCAAGAAAGATGTCTTGTTAAAAAAGTAACCTGCTGACGTAAAGCATTTTGGAGTTCTCAGCTGAGGAAACATGACAGTATATACATTATTTAAGTAAAGGATGTGTTTAATTGCTTTACTGAGTCCCAACTAAGGTCTGTAGGACATGTGCATTTTATTGGCCTACGCAAGATCAACTGTGATTTGGCTATGATTTAAGTATATGCAAGTAAATTCGTGTCTGAATGCTCTGTCAGAAAAACCATTTTCTTCTTATTACTGAGCGACTGCAGCACTCACTGTTAGGGAGGGTGACATCGCTGGCATCCTCTGATGCTGAGCAGTTTCCATTCACCATCACTCCTACTGGTCCTTTGCACAGTGCCACAGCAAAATAAGTTGTTCATAAAAAAAATATTTCTGCAGATACAAAATTTAAAAATCTGGTGAATTTAATTCCACTAAGACAAAATATAGGTAGATAGAAGTAATCAGACAAAGTGTTAGGAATGTTAAGAGTGGTCACCACCCTCCAGCAGCTTGTAGCCTGGGAATCCCTCCTGCCTGGCTGCTGGAACACAGCCCACAGCACCGGGGGACCTGAGGTCTCCGTCCCACAGTGATGGATGTGGCTGCTGCTTTCTTGTTTGCAGGTTCAGTCAGTAGTGAGGCTGAGCACATGACACAGAGACACACACACAGATGAAAAGGACATGATTGGGTACCCAGAGCCCCCATCGCTCTAGTGGGCAGGGGGGCCTACACCCCAACTCTGACTCCAGTAGCTGCATCAGTATCCAGTCACACCAGTCCCTCTAGCAGCAGGCACTTAGTCCTTACAGCACACACACATGGGGCAGAGGGTGATATTCCACAGAGAGGTCTTCAAGAAAGGATTTACCAGGAAGGCAGCACAGGCTGCAGGGATCAGGCACAGGGCTCAGTCCCACAAGCAAACTGACTGGGCACGTTTTACAAGTGAACGGCCCTTTTTATATCCCTTTCTGTCTCTTCCCCCATGATTCCTACCTGATCCCCTTCTTCCCCATATTCCTTCATCAATTTACATAGTCCCATCGTCTCCCACTCAGCCATCTGGGGCCCCCAGGTTTGCATCTTTATCAGTCGCAATGTGTAGGTTTGCCTGCATTTTTGTGACAGCCCATCAACTTGTGTGACCACTGATGTTTGTTTCTTCTCATTTTGTCCACTATGTTTGTCTGCCAGGCTTGTGTCTCTGTATGTTTTGTTCATTGCCTTGCCCTTTCCTTTTTCATGTCATTTTGACAAGTTCCTTGAGTAGATAATGTTACTGAAATCAACATTCTCACATTGAATGTATCCTTATAAATTAGCATCACTGACCAGGTTTCTTTCATTCATTCATTCATTCATTCATTCATTCATTCATTCATTCATACTGCCTCCCTTATCTTTTGTTGTTCAGATTTCTTCCTATGTTTTGTTTATGGCTTCCCACCTTTTCCTATTATCCCCATTTATACCAGAAAGGTCTCTGATGAAGTACCCCTAATGGAGCAGATGTTCTCTCCTTCCTCACACCCTTCCAGAAACTGCTAGACACATCTTACTTCGGAGTGGCAAAATACCTAAATCAAATCAATTAACTAGCGAAGCATCTCCCAGATCAGAGCAGTTCCCTCAAATGTAGTGTAAACCACCAGGATTACAAACAAAATCTCCAATAATGAAGCGAATTGGCTTTATTAGCTCTAAATGTAAGTAGGACATCACCTGGGTATTTGCTTCATATGTGAGCCGTCTCAATCACTGCAAATATCTTTGCTCCTTCCTTTTCAACAACCTCCATTCTTCACCACAGGACATTTATTCCTTTTTCAGTTGTATATCTAAGGACTATGGTTAAAAAATAGCATGGATTGTATGACTACCTATTGTAAATGTCATGGGAGCCCATGTTGATGTTGTGCCTCAGTGTTTTGTCTCACAAATCAATCTATTCTGATTTTTATCTTCATTGTAAGAAAGAGATTTCTCTCTCACTTTCACTCCCTCTCTCCCTTTTCCTTTTCTCCTAATGCCCTTTTCAAGTTTCTGAGGGTATGTCTGTCTACGAAAAATATACAACATCTATCCTTACAGCTCTTTTTGTACGTATTTATAAAAAAATTCATCAAGGGTGTCTACGTCTTACTATCCTACTGTTGAGAAAACTGAGGTTCAGAAAATTCTGTAAGTCACCTAAAAGCATATGCCCATCCAACTGCAAATCTAGTGGTCTTCTACTGAATTGCCTTGGACTTGTGGGCTACAGAAGGTAAAGAGGTCTTTTTCTTCTTGCAAATAATTTAATACTTAGAAGATTTTATACTTACTGGGCCACATGTCAAATATTCTTATTTTATTCTGTCACGCTTTTTCTCTGCAAAATATTTATCTTAAGTGTAAAACTACAGACTACATACCTGTGTTAGTGATCAAATTGATTCATTGTGTATCTTGTTTCTTTTACCATATTGTTACTTTCTGTTTTGAATATTTAATACATCTGATAAATTTACTTTTTTTCCATTTACCTTTCTGACCTTTGTTCTTCTTGTTGACATCTTCTCTTTTACATGTGGTTATTTTTTATATTTGCTTATTTGTTTATTTGTTTGGTTTTTTCCTCACTTCTCCTATCACTTTACCTTGTCTAATGGCTTATTTTCTCTTTTCTGAATCTTCCTTGACCTAGTGTTGGCAATAGTCCTACTTCAACTGCGAAGGCTGGGCTTGATGATTGGAAGAGGTCTCTTCCAATCAGCTTTTGTACAATTTTAAGCATCCTCATATTGAGAACCAGAAACACTGAAGGCCAGTGGGTGTTGAACCCTGACTGTACACAATCCTGCTGCCAGGAACTTTGTGGATATTATTTTGCAGGGAGCAAAATCATTCTCTCCTGATGCAAATGATGCTGGTACTGCAAATACAAAAGGAAAAAACAACTTCCTAAACTCACCTATACCTGTAGCATTCTATAGCTGATTTTCAGAATCACAATTAAATGGGGGTGAAGTGAGAGAGGAGAACAGTAAGTTCCCACTAGCCCAGACAATTTTTTGTGTTCAGTCCAGTTCCTCCTTTCCCCTGTGTCAGTCTCAGTCTTTCAGCAGTTTACGTGTAGAAATGTCCTCACTAATTGTTCCTTTTACTTCAGTACATTTGAATTTATATTCAATCTGAACATAATTGAAAATGCTCCACAGAAAAGTAGTTTGAGCTGTACAGTAATTTAATTAACATATACATCTAATATTCCATCCTTGCCCCACTCTGTTGACATGTTTAAACTACAAGCCCCATCTCGCTCTCTTTTCTTCTTAAAAAAAAAAAAACAAACCAAAAAAAACCCCAACATTGTGACATCTCCTTTAAAACTGCAGCCTGCTCAGCCCATGGTAATAAAATAGTAGGTAAATGAGTAAGAGAGTCTAGAGAACCAGTTATCAGCACAAACCTATGCATTAAAAAGAAGCACAAAATATGTTTGAATATGTTTCTTTTTTATTGTGGTCCTTTCAGCTCTAGATCTGAGGCCCCGTTTTGAAGAGCAAAAACCCTTCCTGTTCCTGAAACACAGTTCATGGAAATGTTAGCATGCACACCTAACTTGTTTTTTGAATAATTGCACCGAATTTTCGTGATCTTTTTGATATTATCAAGTACCACATTCTTAATGCCTGGATATAGAGGAAGGCAAGTTTCATTTACTTGCAGACTGGAACATTTACACAGCATCTACACCACATAGGGTGTGCATCTGCAGGAAACTTTCTTGAAGAGGACAGTGCACTAGGCACAAGGATTGCTGTTAATATGATATTCCTGCAGTACTACTGTTTAGAGAGAGCAGATAAAAGAAGTGAGGCAGCAGGAGAACAATGCTTTGCTCTGGAGAACTCTGACAGCTGATACAGTGTCCTCCTCAAAGCTGCCTCAAATCCAGTACTTGATGAGGTTACAACTGCCAGATACGTGTTAGCATTACTACAATAAAAGAGATATAATCACACATTTAAACACCAGCAAAGTGCATCCGTCGGAGCTGTAGATGGCAGTGCCATATTCTATATCAGAGAACTTTTGACAAAATGCATTAAAGGACTCTGATTTGTGAAGAAATAAACTTAGCTTATTTATTCACAGCTAGCTGATATAAAACTTCTTCTTAGTCCTTACTGTGGAATAAAAGATGAAGTCTCCTAAAGTCGGGAATATTTCAAGTCCAGTGAAGTAAAGAATACATCTGCTACTATTGATAATAAGGCAAATTGTTGACGTATGATACTTTATTGGTTTCAAAGGACATTTTACATTTGAGGAGAAGAAATCTCTGTGGATTTCTAGAACAAAGGTATTTGCCGAACGCAAGTATCAATCTGGAGTGAATATTTATACTTCACCTTATAATTCCATTAGGTAGACTACAAGGAAAGAGTCTATATGGAAAAAAAAATATCTCTGTCTGTTAATATTTCACCGGGGTTAGTAAGTGTTCCATGCTTAAGCTGCCTGCAAACATTTGCTATATATTATAGAATCAAAAAAGCTGCGAATGTAAAAAGATCCTTGCAACAATCCATCAGAAAAACCTTATCACTAAATACTTGTTCACACCCATTTTACATAGCTGAACATGGTTTGATGTAAGTGGAGTTACTCCCAGTATCAATGTAAGCAAGCAATCAATCAGGTGTTATAATTTTGAAGAGAAAATGATTTTTTTTCACTTTTAAATGTCATGACTGACACTCTACTAGTATAGTGTTCTACTTTATAAAACAAACAAATAATAAATCCCACTCTGCTGCTTTTTTGGGGGCAGTTTTTGGTCCTTTTTGTGTACAAGAAAGCCAGGACATTTGTAGTACTGACTGAGCAGTACTATTTGAACACTTGATTCATAGTGCCTATGTTTTAACTACACAATAGGACTGTGCCAAAGAATTTGAAGGATTTTGATCTGAAGCTATTATAGATGCCCTGGACACCTCTCTGAAGTCTAGTGAAGCCAGTCAAGTAGATAAAAGAAGATAACTGGAAGTTTAGAGTGAATGATCTGGTTATGAATGCAGTGTTTTTCATATATCATAGTTTATTCCAGCTGCATTCCCTACAGGATACCACATGATTCAGAGTTAAAAGCTCTAATGTACATTTGATCAATTTTAGTTTGTCACTTGGAGAAAAAGCTGTCAAACTGTCATTACACTAAGTTTCTCTTTATTCTAAAGTACAAAAAAGTAACACTTCAAATAATATGAGTATCAGGAAAAGTGAACTTATACTGTAACAGGGAGTGATATAAGTAAAGCACCCCTGAGTACAGGTAATTACAATGGGACAAAATAGCAAATATAGATGAATTCTGTCTTTCAGAAAAGCATTAATTTAGGTAGACAATAAAAAAAGACCCTGCAGCAGCAACAATGAAAACAGTTCATTTTCTTAACGCATTCCTAAAGGTTTTACAAACCAATTTAGAGTGCTGCAAATCTCTTTCTGGTGCTTCAGTGTTTTTCGTTTGCCCAACAATCACTGTGCTGTAGGGTGTGAGGAATGTGAGAGTACAGGAAGGGACGGCGTGATCCATAGATAAAGGAGTGATAAAATACATTTGACAGCAACATAAATATTAAAGGGAGATGAGACACCTGGGATTTCAGTTGTTCCACTTTTAAGATAAATTTATTTCCATATTTTAGTCTTCCTTACTGGGGCACTCTTGGATGTTACATATAATTTATACTTTAAAAGTAAAATGCCCAATTCTTGTCAGGGCCCTGAGGGCTTCCAGAGGCCTGGTTATCTCTGCCCAGTCCCCTGGGGCTCCCCACCTGCCCAAGGCCCAGGACCCCATGTCAGCCCTTCAGGGCCATCAGCCCCTGTCCTGGTGATGCTGCAGCAGGGCCAGTCTCCAGCTCCCCACAGCCCTGCCCTGCCCGTCTCCAGGATCACGTCCTGACCCAGCCTCGGCCTGTCCCCATCTACATCCCCAGGGAGGTACCCGATGCTCCGAGCAGTTGTTACCCTGGTGCCCCTCAGCTGCCCTGCTCCTGGCTGCTGTGGTGGGATGGACACAGCTGCTGAGACTCTGCCCTGACAACCACAGGGCTGAGGAGTCACAGCACTCCCAGTGGCCCAACCCAACTCTGGCTCTTGCTGAGCCTTCCATGAGCTGTTCACGTGGTAGGTCAACATGCTTTCTCCATGCCTGAAATGCAGTTAATTTTCAGTAAGTCCTGATTTTATATACATCTGGTTAACTCACATGACTGACTAGGTGCTTTGTGAATTATAAAATTGTTAAAATATAACCTAATCTTACCTTGTTTTGGATGGAGAAACTGAGAAGTCCAAGTGCACAAAGTGGTTTGCCCATGGTGAAGCATAGGCAGAGACATCTCAGATATCCGACCAAAGATCAGCCAGGGCAGGGAAGGCAGCCCATCCAGCAGGACCATCCCCTGGGCGTCACCACGGAGGCAAACTTGTCTGTCCTCCAAGTTACGTCCAAATTGGAGACATGGGGACCAGGAGATAGATAGATAGATAGATAGATGATAGATGGATAGATGATAGATTCTCTCAGAAATGCACAGTGGAAGGGCAAGACGCAATAGACACAAAATGCAATATGAGAAATTCTGACTTGATATAAGGAAAAAAACCCACCGTGACATTGGTCAAACACTTGAACAATTTGCCCGGAGAAGTTACAAAATTTCCTCCCCTTAAGACTTTTAAAACCGAACTGGATACTGCCCTGAATAGTCTGATCTAACTGGACCTGCTCTGAGCAGGAAGTTTATCTGAGACAATGAGAGGTCCTTTATATCTTATAATACATGCTTCCATGATTTCATGTTTGATCTTAATTTATCACCTGCACTGATTGGAAGCAGAGATCTCTGAGATAATGTAAAGTTTGGTGGATTTAGTTTTAATGTATTGCTGTCATTAACAGAAATATCAGTGACTCATTTATTATGTGACTCAGTGGGTTGCAGACAGCTCAGTGTCACATCATTGCTCTTGAGCTTTAAAGATTAAGTAGGACGTATAAAACAAGAAGCAAATTATTTGCTTCATGGAGTCACTTCAGTTACATTTAACATAAATATAGCAACATTGACTTGTTAGGCTCCCCTGTTTGGTGGGATTTAAAAATTGCTTTAGATATTAAGTAGAAGACCAACCTGAAGACAATTCTGGAGACCTGGCATTTCCAGAAGTAGCACAACAACAAAAATGAGTGTTCTGATTATTGAAAATAATTTTATGTTTGCAAAATACTAAGTGTGGGGAAAGGGCTAATAGCATGTTTGAACACTCTTTTTAATAGTAAGAGAGATGGAAAGAAAGCTTCTGTGTACCACATGTTCTGTAACATGGCAGAAAACTTTAGCCTCCACTAGCCAGTCTCTTCACCAGAAAGGTGGAAGGAGATGAAAAAGAGATAAATGTGAGAATTCCTAGCTTCTTTTATCAGCTCTAGTAAATCTGTCATTGCTAAGTGAGAAGGGGATTTTTTACTGAATAGTAAATCCTCACAAGACTGAGGAACTACAATCACAAGATCGAACAAGGTAGAGAGGAAGGGTTCTGGGTCACCGAGTCCACTCTTTTCTATGAGGAACAATCTTATATAGTCGCTAACAGAAACTTAAGCAGTTTGAAAAGGTCCTCTTCAAGCTTGACTTGATCCTAACTGATCTCATAGTTTGACTTCATCCTTTTTCTGTGTTTTCCAGACAGAGACCAAGATCTATCTGTCTGGATTTCTGAATAGATATACACTTCAGCACTTAGTTCAGTATCATTAAACGTGTTTCAATGGTGATCAAAGCTAAATTTCAAACGGTGATCTGCATATTAATCTGCGGTGGCAATTCATGAGCAGAAAAGCCCTTCCTTGCATTACTTAGTTTTGCTTTACAGATAATTTGTCATTTTTCTTTTAAATTAACCAAAAATGACAGCTACCCATCCTACAAAGGTACTGTTATTAAGGCAGCTGAGTTTTATAATTTTTCCAAGTGCTGCTTGAAGTCACTCTATCAATCCTTCAATATCCTTGATTTCCAACCAATTAATTGCCAATGAAATATCTAGCTAATTACAATGCTTGTATCTATTTGTCATTTGATCTAGCACAGTTCTGTAATTGCATATTTTGGTTTAGGCACAGTGGTTTATCCCAGCCTCCAAAGAGGGATGATGCCACTACAGTGAAACAGTGAAGCACTGAGTCGACATGAAGTTCATGCAGGTTCTAGCCTGTAACATGCAAGAACAGTAATTTTCTTCCCTTGATGTTTTAAATCTAATGTTTCCACATAACAGTTTTACCAGCAGCGACTTATGAAGTTCCATGTCTCTCTACTTCACCTTCCTAAAAAATAAGTCATAATTGATAGTGTTATTTTCTAGTAAAATATTCAGAAATCTCATTTAAAGAAAACAAACAAACAAACAAACATACCACCAACAATGTACTCTGTTGGGTGGAACATGCATTGAGACTACTTGAAATGAATAGATAGAGAGTGAATTGTCAGAAGAAATTCTGAAAATCTCTTTAGTCCTGACTCATCAAAGTCTATAAACATCCTTAAGAATCCTGATAGTGTTATTATCCTCAATTTTGCCTGAAGTTAAGCATATAATTAAGTGTTTTGCTGAACTGGGCCTGTTTGAGTTGTTATAATGTGCTTATACACAGACACACACAGTTATTGTTTATATTGAGTTATGTAAGTTTCTAAGTATTTAATTTAGACAAAACATGCAGTGTTACTGAAAATTCCCCAAACAAAAGACTTTGTTTCAATAATTATTTGTGTTTCACACCCACAATAATGTACCTTCTGTGAAGGCCCAGTTGGGAAACTTCCATTTTGCTAGTCTGGGGTCTTAACTTTACCAAACACAAGGTTTTAAAGGAACAGAATAGTCCCTGAAGGCATCGTCAAAATTGTTTTCCACAGAAAGGAATGCATTTGCTTGACCTTTCTCAATACAAAATTTGAGAAAGTTGTTTAGCCTGGACAGTATGTTTTTAATAGGTGTTAAGACATTTTCTAAAGGTGTATTGAATCTTAAGTTATGTTATTGGTTTCATAGTTTTGTTTTTTTTAAAAAAAAAAAAAAAGTTCATATTTTCTGCTCTGCAATATGACCACTATCCAGTTATAGACTGACCTTCACTATCAGTTGAAGGACTAAACAATGTCCTGGGGTTGAACAGAAAGTTGAATGACTGGGATATTAGCTATTTGTAATGGTACAGTGAATGGATCCCATCACCCTCATTTTTTATTTTTTTTTTTTTTTGCCTCAGCACAAGACTTGTTATTTTAAGAATAAAAAGAAATGTTGTGGCTGTTTATCTTGAGCTGGTGCACATTTCTTCACTGGTCCTAGTACATTGTTCTAGACTTTGAAGCCCTAGCAAAACATAAGCCTTTCTTTTAAACTAATTTAATAGCTCTGGACATTTAATATTTTTTTCCTGCTTAAAATTTTGATGTTATAAAAGTTTATTTAGGAACGTTTTTGCAATAAGATTCTGAGGGTGGTGAAAAAATATCTCCCTATGGAAAGGAATGATGAGTAAAGAGATTAGATTTGAAGATCGGGCTACTGTAGATCAGCAATCAGCTACTTCTCTACTTACAAAAGAATACGTGTGCAGTGTCCACTATGTGCACACACTCTTAATGGTAATGGAGTTGATTTAAGGGAAGGGATGATGTTGACTCTCTTCAATTTTTAAGTAATATTTTTAGCAACTTTATCTGCAACTTTCATAAGAAAGAAAATAACAAATTGTCTTTTCAGAACAAAGGGCAAACATATTCCCAGGAGAGATGGCATTTCTTTGCACGGAAGTCATTCTGTTAACTGAACCATAAGCTGGGTCCCAGTATTCATTTCTTTGTAGTCAATGATTGAATAGTTTCAAGCTGATTTCAAGACCTGATAAATACAAGAATCTGAAACTTCCGTTTGTTTTGATATGACAGAGAAAATTACAGAAACTCAGTCACAACTTTTTCATTTTTTCAGTGATCACTATGCATTTTGAGTTCCTGGCATCTAGGAATACTGGGGAAAATGTAAAGGACATGAGCCCAAACAGTGAGACAGTGAACGCTATAGGAAGGAAAATAAACCTGCTGCAGAGATCCATTTTTAGCATAGGATTTTCCTCTCACGTTCTTCATTTCATTCCACTGAGGTTGAAATTAATTTGGCTGTTTCGGTAGACAATGTGAAGTTGTCAACACCATTTGCAGAAAACATCTAGTAACTTTCTTCAGTTCTAGGCCTAGGGAATTTTTTGCACTGAATATTAGAAAAGTTGGCTTTGTGTACTATAGCAGCTAAACTGCACTTGGCCTGCCTGAATGGTAGTAGTAGTGCAAGATATTCTCTTAACCTTACTCAACAAAGAATAAGACCTCAAAAGTGAATTGCTTAGTAATGCTACTCAGCTAATTCAATCAGGTTTTCCTGGAAAATAACCACTGAAGTTCCTCTTTTGCCATCTATTTGCATCAATAAAGTGGTGCATAACTGCCGAGAGCACAGTAAATTATCCTGTATAGTACTTATATAGCACTTGTACTTTTCATTGCAGATTTCTATGAAGCTACCAGAGAAACAGTAGTATTGATCATTGCCCTCTAACTCATGTGGTATAGCATTTTCCTGAATTAATTTGTTTGAGAGAGAACACAGATTTGATTTTTTTTTTTTTTTGGATGTGCAGTTTGGGCTGAAAAACATCTTGTTAAGGCAAACCTCCTACACCCTCTGTTGAGTGGTGCTTGGACTAATTACTTTCCTGGTTAGTAGTATGTAGCCTATTTTTAATATAATATGACTGGATTATTTATTTCAACTTGTAGCTATTGGTTGGAACGTAGGCATTTGTCAATCTGACTAAATACCCCTCTTTTATCAATTTCCTGTTTTCATACAGCTACTAATACATCCCTTGGTCTTCTTTTTATCAAGCTAAACAGCTTTATGCTCCTGGAGAGAGCTACTATTAGGGCTATTTTACAATACTTTAGTAATTCCATACATCTTCTCTGTATCCTTCAATTCATCAAAATTATTTGGGGACTGTGGAGACCAGTACGAATTGCGTCACTAGGCAATTCATTTGCATTGCTACCAAGAATAAAGGGACTATGATCTTTCTGATGCAATATAAGATTTTATTATATTTATGCAGCAGAAGAATGCATTACTTCTTTTGAAATAGGAGCTCATGTTCAGCTGATTACACATTATGCACCTCTAATCCTTTTCTAGATTTTTGCATTTTTACAATCTTTGTAGCATCTACAAACAACATTAATAATGACTTTTTGTTTTCTTCCAAAGCACTGATAAGCATATTTAATAGAATACAGTTAAGAATTAAGCCTTGCAGAACCCAGTAGAACATTCGCTCTCTAAGAAGATTTCCGTTTATAGTTGCGTTTTGAAACCAATCAAACTTTAATCTCATTAATGTCTACAATGCTCATCTGCTGTTGTCTGAGCCTCATTTTTAACAACCCATATCTGCAGAAAAGCCCAGAAATTACTTCAGAATTGAACAGTTCTATTAACTTTACACCCTTAGACTGTTTTTCATGTTAACAGAAGCCTCCTCTAAAACACGGGGATGTTTTACAGAATAACTACTTTCATTGAAAACACTGTTAATAAAGCAGTATACTCATAAAAAAGGGAAATCAATTGGTTTACTAGAGAAATATGATGAGCAATGGTGGTTTTATTATTAATATAATTCTATGCTAGCAATCGTATTACTGCTTTAGGGTCTTTCTGATAGTCGTTTGAATACTTCGCTCATGCCAGCTGCTTATGTGAACTTCTAGCACATGACAGCCAAACAATGAATTTCAGAATTTACCACATTGTCCAAATACTTATTGAAATTCAACATAAACCATAGAGGAATCTCACATAAATTTTAAAATTCTAGAAAATAATCTGTATAGATCCACTGGTGTATTTTAATCAGTTCTGTTCAATACTATAATGTTTTCTGTTCAATTTGAAAATAGTGCATTTTGAAAGTATTTATTTTTTTAGGAAAATATTTTATTGCTTCCCATAAACACAATACTTATTGGAAGAAAACACTTACTGGATAATTTTTCTTGGTTATTTTTGCTAGTTCTACCATCTTATCCTCTAAAAGCCAGTCCTATTTTTAGGATTATCTAAATTCTTCATACACAAAACCCCCTATTATTTCATAATCAGCTGCCAAGTTATTTCTCCTTTTCTTTTTGCTTCCCTTTTAGTTTTCTGCAGTTCCAAGTGCCTAATCTTTATGACTTATGAGACTCTTCCCTCTTCTTTCATTTCCTAACTTTCTTTTGTACTGTTATTTTTATATGCATACTTCTACCACCATTCTAGACTGTGTCATTGGGTTATTTTACCTAACATAGTTGTCTTTCTCTGAAGGATCGTAGTTTTCTTTAAGCCATTTTAGAGAGTTGCCAGTTTTCTTTTACATTTTTTGGTTTGATTCTTCTTCTTCCAATTGATCCAACTTGGAATTTTCTCCTGCTTCCCAAAACTGCAGAATTTAATCCCACTTTAATTTTTCAGTACTTTTGGATGGTGTAGTTTTATCACATCAAACCATTAGGAGGAACAATGTTTTCCACATTTTCCTGGACAGTTAACAGAGGATGTTCAAAATAGGTTCATTATTGACTCTTGAAAGTTAGTGCAGGAAAACTACATCAGATTTCCGTGGAAGAAATACACTTCCACTGTGTGTGCCTTCCAAATTTAGTTTGTTCACAGCTCTGGGTTTGATTAATAGTATAGGTTGGATAGCAAACAATGAACCAAAGTCCTACTGTGAACCACAAAGGCAGCTCCCATAAGTTCTGGAGGTTGGCAGTCAGTTAACACAGAACGTGCTTAGAGAAATTTCTATGAAAGAGAACTTTTTATGAGTTGGTGAAAAGTAAACCTACTTTACCTTGGGTCATCCATGGCTGCAGAAATGTTTTATCTATGGCTTCACAAGGGAGGTTTCTGGATAGATTTTTCACTCACATTGCGTTTTCATGTAGTTTTTACAAACTTTTGGTATCTCCTAATGAGCATTGGTATTTCTTCCATACAGTTAATTCTGAACAAACTAGCACATTTTGGATAATCTATTGCTATGCTTTGCTTTATCAGCTCCTGAAGTCTCATTCCTACCTGGCATAGCCTACTAAACTCATTTCCGAAACTGTGGAGAGTTTTGGGGATGTGTTAAGATCCTAGTAGCTGGTAATCAATGAACACCCAGGACCTAAATCTTAACCACATGGCAGATTTTATCTAGTGGATAATTAGACTAGACAAATATTCAAATGAAGGTTCCTTGCTTCCTTGAATTGAGGCTTTCAACTAAGAAAAATAACTTTACACCAACACACAGATGCAAATATATAGATATGTGCACTGGGGAGATACTTGATTTTACTTAGAAGCATCTTCTGGTATTTTTGAGATTGTAAGCTAGGGAATCAATCAGCAAAGAAAAACAGAGTTAATTTGACCTTTCAAAGCATCTTAACTGCTTACAAATAAGGGCCCAAATCCCCATGGCATTATGCTATATAACTGTAGCAGCTGAGTAAGCTATCCCAATTTCATCTCAGTATCTGGAAAAGAAGCAAAGACCAAAAATTGTATTTTCCACAATTCTGAAAAAAAAAAAGTTTTTTATGAAGCAAAAATGAAATCAAAGAAGGAGTATTGTGAGTACAATGCTGGCTGTCACTGATGTTAGAAGGCAAACATGCAAAGATGAGTGGAGATGAGAAAATGCCAGAAATCATTTTGTTTCTAGGCATTTGAGAGAAAGGAAATCAAAACATTTTTCTGTTTAAATCAAAAATATCTAAGGTTGAAAGTTATTTTACTTTTAAAATAAATTAATTCAGCAACAGAGCTAGTAATTTTTTTTTTCCATTTACAGCCACTTAATGATTAACTTCTGCATTACATTATATTTTCTGTCAAAATAGTGACACCAAATAGGTTCATATGATAACGATGTTAGGAAAATTTCCATGGTGCAATAGCGGTACTGTAATTTGGTGGAGCCCATTAGAAACACAGAAAACTCTTTTATATATTCAGGAACCTGTATCCAAAACTTAGATATGTGTATGTAAGAATAAGATGAAATTGATGCAGTCAATGATTTACAGTTGTTTGCTGCCTGCAAAAACGACCTTGTTAAAAGTGAAGTTCAGTAATTAAATGAAAATGTTATCTTTTCAGTTGAATCTAAATATCAAAGCTGACTTTATAAATGTAAAAATATTTTAAGAAAACAGATGGTCTACTTCTGTAAATAAGTCTTTGAAGAACAAGGGTGGGGAAGAAGTAAATTAGGTTTTTCCGCTGATCTTACTGTTTAGTAAAGCTTTGAAAGAAGGTCTGTGAACACTTGTTCCAGAATTTTGGGACCTACTATCATAACAAATGTTAGTTTGCTTTACTTTCACTAGCTTTTGTCTTATCTAGACTTGTACAAAGAATCTGACACTCTCCCCCATGACATCCTTGTCTCTAAATTGGAGAGATATGGATGGACCACTCAGCAGATAAGGAATTGACTGGATGATGCCACTCAAAGAGTTGTGGTCCATGACTTGATTTCCAAGTGGATACCAGTGACAAGTGGCGTTCATCAGGGGTTAGTGTTGGGACTGGCACTTTTCAACATCTTTGTTGGCAACATGGATAGTGCGATTGACTGAACACTCAGCAAGTTTGCCAACAACACCAAGCTGTGCGGTGTCATCAACACACTGGAGGGAAGGCATCCCATCCAGAAGGACTTTGACATGCTTGAGAGGTGGGCCTATCAGAAACTCACGAAGTTCAACAAGGCTAAGTGCAAGGCCCCGTACATGAGTCAGGGCAATTCCAAGCACAAATACAGGATGAGCAGAGAATGGATTGAGAGTAGCCCTGAGGAGAAGGCCTTGGGAGTGCTGGTTGATGAGAAGCTCAATGGGAATCAGCAATCTGCACTTGCAGCCCAGAAAGCCAACCGTATCCTGGGCTGCACCTAAAGAAGCGTGAACAGCAGGTGAAGGGAGATGATTCTTCCCCTTGATTTTGCTCTCCTGAGACCCCACCTGGAGCACTGCACCCAGCTCTGGGGGCCTCAACATAAGAAGGACATGGATCTGTTGGAATAAGTCCAGAGGAGGGCCACCAAGACGACCAGATGGCTGGAGCACCTCTCCTGTGAAGACAGGCTGAGACAGTTGGGGTCGTTCAGCCTGGAGCAGAGAAGGCTCTGGAGAGACCTTATGGCAGCCTTCCAGTACCTAAAGAGGACATATGACAAAGCTGGAGAGGGACTTACAAGGGCATGTAGTAATAGAACAAGGGGTAATGGCTTTAAACTGATAGACGGTATATTTAGAATAGATACACGGAAGAAATTCTTCACTATGAGGGCAACGAGGCACTGGAACAGGCTGCCCAGAGAAGCTGGGGGTGTCCCATCCTTGGAATTGTTCAAGGCGGTGTTAGGTGGGATTTTGAGCAACCTGAGCTAGTGCAAGGTGTCCCTGTCCATGGCAGGGGGATTGGAACTAGATGATCTTTCAGGTTCCTTTCAACCCAAACCGTTCTATGATTCTATGATGTTTCAGAAATTTTTTGCCTCCAAATACAATACTTTCACTCAATTAAGAAACACTGAATAGTGAAACAGTTTTATTAACAGGAGTAAAAACAACTGCTAAGTATAGCAAGAAAATCCGAGGTTACCCATTAAAATAAACAGAAAAAACTCTAGAGAAATATTTTCAGTTCTTCTTCCATCTGTTATATCTCAGATGGGGGAAAAAACAGATAACACATTTGCCTTTAAACCCTGGATGACATATCCAGAGAAAAACAAGAATATAAATCTTTCACTTTTACATACCCATGCATTTCCTACTACTGGAAATAAAAGATTTAGCAGCCTGAGCACACACCTTTGGTGTAATTTGTCTCTGGAAGTAATTGAAGGAGACCTGTTTGCTTCCTTTGTATTTGTTGAGGTCATAGATTTGTGTACTAGCCTCTAATCTAAAGAAGTATTTTTCTTTCTGCATGAAAAGGGACCCTCAAACCATTCTTGGTGGTCACTTAGAAGAAGCCAAGAATCAGCCTGAACCTGATGAGGGTATAAAGGCATGAGAATATGGCCTTTAGCACCATGGCAGCCCTGGACAGGTAGCAGCTGGGACAGTGATGGCATGGCTATTGATGGGCAAGAGCATGGTGAGGAGCTGATTTGGATGGAAGGCATCCGAGTTCTGACACGTGCACCTGTCTTCACACAGCACTTCCAAGGCTTTTGATACAGAAGTCAGTTGCAGTGAACAATACCTCTTCTGAGAGACACTACATAGCCATAGCTGTTACGTGCAAGGGTTTGGTACAGGTGGTAGTGCATTTTGAAAGCAGCACTGCTAATCTGCATGTCCTTGGCCATAGCCACAGAAAAGTGTGCTTGTCGGTGGATGTTTTTGTTATCATAGACCTGACTATACTGAACTTAACTTCTAGAGACTGACATAGTAATTTTCCTTAATGCAAAATCTGCTTGCTCTAGGACAAGGTTCAGGGCTTGGACGTAAGTGACTGCCTTTCAAGAAAAGTATAAGTTTCCAGCACTATTAACACCTGAAGAGTCGTGGCCTGTCGCTGGGGCTCTGGAGAGGAATGCAGTTTCTAATGCTGGTAATGTACGTGCAGAATGGGTTTGAGAAAGCAAAAATAAACTTATTTGCCTGCAGCAATGTAATTGTGTTCTCCTGTTACTACAGACAGATTGATACCCCTCTGAGCCACTTGTTTAGAGCTGAATTTCATGTGGTGATAGCATCATGGTCTTGTCACTGGCAGTGGAGTTCCTTCTGCAGACTTTCTGAGGCCTCCATGGACACTCATGCTCCTACTCATATTCAGTGTTCACTAATGTGCTTAGCTCTATGTTCACTAATGTGCTTGACATCAGTGCAGACGCTGAAGGCTGTTAGTAAGTAGGGCATGTATATAGAGTGTCTGTCTGGCCTGTGCTGTGAGCATGAAGCTGTTAGGTCAGGATGGCCTCACTGGAACAGTCCTCAGGAGCACACTAAGAGCACAGAGGCCATAACACTTAGTTGTAACCTGCAGCCTGAATCCACCTCTCTGTGTACATTGTTGTCCACTTCACTTTGCACACCTGCGTTTAGCTTCCTTAATCCAGTGTTAGTGTCAGATTGCTGAGAATTGCCATTTCACATCTGTTTCCAACGGTGAGGGACAGGATTTTCCAGGAGTAATTTTGTTAAGAACAAGAATTTTGTACCCTGATTAGCTGTATGTCAATGACAGACATAAATCTGCCCCTAAGGGACTAGGATGAGACACACTATCCATTTTTAAGCTTCACAGTGATGGACTGCAGCCCCAATTAGGCCAAGGCATTCAGTTGCATTTTGTGTACACTCTTCAAGGACAGGCTGGAATACCTTGTACTCTCAATTCTACTGAGTATATGTTTTAAAAAGTTTTTAAATTGAATTGTAAATTTAATTTCTTTAATGCAATACTATCCTGTCACAGAAAGGCAAATATTTTTCAGAATAAGTTTATGTAGGGGTTTGAATCTACCTCAGACATTTAATTTTGAAGTGACCTTGTTTATGTGTTTGTTAAACTACAGCTGCGTGCTCAGCATTACAGGAGTCTGGGCCCCTGCCTCCAAATAAGTCAGTGAAAAATATTACACTGATTTTGGTATTATGTTAATTAATTCTGTGTAAAATTTAGCCTATTAAAAAAAAAAAAAGGAGCTTAATTCCACAGAAAAATGATACTGTTTTTTTTCATACCGGTGTTTTGATAACCTAAATATTTTAGAAATCATAGCTTGGAGAGTAATGCCTGAGTGACACTGAAAATATTGTGTTTAAATAAATATCACAAAAAGAAGGAAAACTCTTTCAAGGGTAGTGCTGAGTTGTTTGAGCATCAGATGTGACTGTGATTAATGTTTTCTGAAATAACATTACATAATGTACACAACTGTGGACACATATCTTTGGGTTTTATCTTTCATTTTTATCAATGTAAGTCAGTCTTTTCTTTCAAATTTCTGTTTACGACCTACTAGTCGTATTTTATGGTGCCATTTAGTATCACTGGTGTGGTCACTATGGCAGTTTGATTTCAATAAGTTTTAAACAGGCATTGCCAGTCTGAAGGTTATCTCTAAGGGTTATGATTTAGAGTTATCAGTTTTACTCAGTATTATATCATGAAAGGAAAACAGGACATGGCCTCAAACCATGACATTTAGATGGAAGCTTCAGAAACTCAAAGACTGGAGCTTGGCAGTCTGATGTGGGGTTTTAATTCTGTCTGGCTTAACAGAAAGGTCACATTGTAAAATGTAAATCTGAATCCACAGTCCTATTTTAAGTTACCCACAACTTCTAGAAGGTTGTTCAGACTCAGGGTTATAGTAAAACACATATCATTTGTCGAAATATGTTCTTACTTTCAGTTCTCAAATAATTTTCCAGTCCAGGGGAGGAAAAAAAAAAAAGTGTTAACTGTGGCAAAGTCCAACTGTGGTTGTTTACATGGAATATTTGCCTCCTTAAATTGAAAGAGAGGAAGGAGATTGATTTCTGCAAGTGAAAGGCAAGCATCAACATAAATTGCATTGGTTGAAATCCTGTGATCTAAGAGAACAAAAAAAATAAGACATAAAGTAACTACAGCTGTTTTTTAAATTGTCTTTCCTCTCAGCTTTGTTTGTAGATTCCGGCATCTAGATGCTGTTTCCTTGCTCTTCTGTGGAACAGTGTTGATATTAGACAACATTATGATCTGTATTTATGACCCCATAAAGACAAACTAACTACATATTAGTACTGCCTCTGATCGCACTTCTTTAAGATGAGTTTGTGGAGGAATTAATCCTGCTGAGTACACACACTGCAGTCAGACGGCATTGTTAACTTTGTCATTGATCAAAAGAGCAAAGAGAATTTGTGATCAACACCTTGCAGCCCTCTTTTAACTGTTGGTACCTGAGTTCTGGTATTTATCAGCTCTTCAAACAGCTTTTATTGCTTACCCATCTGACCACCTTACCTGACCTATTTTGAAGAGTTAATGATGTCTGTCAGATCTCAGAGGTCTGTTTTTCTGAGAAACAAACCAAGTAATTATTTGATGTGACACTGATGAGCTAGTTTGTATATGAATTAATTGTCTCCCTCCTGACCAAACCAGTGATCAAATTATATAGCGTTACATGCAAGAATTTATTCTGTAATGGTCTTCCTGCAGCCTCAGGCTCTAGAATCTACAGCATCAAATGCTGTAACAATATTATTCCCATAGTGTTGATAAACAAACCAGCTTGCTCATAATGAGATATCAATCAGTCCCTTAATCCTTGATGCCTAAAGTTAAAATTTTCTATTCCTGGTGCCACAATTTATGTGAAAAGCTAGTCATCACTGACTTCTTATTGCTAGCTGTGGTGTCTGACACATCAGTAGCAGCAATCTATAGATGTGTACAGACCGAGGCAAAACGGTTGTACTAAGGGACGTTCAGCCCCTCTGGAGCTTTAGTCTTCAAGAGAGGTCTTCCAAGCAATACATGAAATATTCATTTGTACTTGAGTTGTCATTTGTCTATGTCCCCTTATACTTTGCTGTTGCGACTGTTCTGCATTTGATCCCTTGTTTGTTTTTTTTTTGGTCTAATACAATCACTGTATTTTGAGTTAAAAGATTATCTTCTGCTAGGTCTTTCCTTTGAGCAATTGATTTGTGGAGATTAGAAACTCATTAAGCATTCATAGTCCATGATGATGGGTGTAACCTACATAATCAAACAGACAGGTTATTGGAAATGTGTGTAAGGTGCAACATAAAACATATTTAGGTAGAGGCTGAATGTAAATATTTTTTTGCAGAAATCAGGTGCCAAGTCTGAATGCTTCCATCCAAAGAAATAACTGCATTTTTCAAATTAATGTCTCTTTAGTACAACATACACAACTCAAAAATAAAATCAACTCAATGCAGTCCTCCCATGCAGTTCGCAGTTTACATAGTTACGCAAATTTACCCTGTTACTAAATCAGATTATCCACTTCATGAACAACAAAGCAGTATATGTTTAGAAACTTGGTGTACCAATAATATTAGATTTCAAATTATCCCTTAGGCTAACAGAAATAAACCTGATTTTGTTTCTTTTCCTTTTTCTCTTTCTTTTCCTTTTTCTCTTTCTCTTTCTTTTCCTTTTTCTTTTCCTTTTCCTTTTTTCTTTTCCTTTTCTCTTTTTCTTTTTCTTTTTCTTTTTCTTTTTCTTTTGCTTTTGCTTTTGCTTTCCCCTCTCCTCTCCTCTTCTCTCCTCTTTTCTTGGGAAATAACAAAACATTTCTAAGGAAACATTCCTTCACAGAAGATACAGAAAAGAATCATATCCTAGTCAAACTATAGTCACCCTACACTAGTTTATTTTTATTGTGCATTGAGACAATACTTGTTCTTTTAAACTAATGGGCATTACAAATATATACGACAAATATGTATTATGCCTTGACCTAATGTAATGGATATATGCATGTTTATACAAAAATATACATGGAAATCTATACAAATATGTGTATGTATATGTATGAGTGAATGACTTTAATTACATCCTTGTGTACCAGAGCAATCAATCTGAAGTCATTGTGCAACTCTCGACAAGATTTCTCTTATGAAGATACTCAAATTCAGTTAGTTTAGTTCACTATACACCTGTTCATAGCTGTTTCCAAAGAAGCTAAACCAGTACCTAGACAAAGGAGCCTAAGAAATGCAAATCTCTGTCATTTGTAAACTCAGATGAAAAAGTATTTGAATACTTTTGTCTAAAACTGAAGCATTTTTTAGTGATACCATAATTTAGATAATTTGTGAGGGACAATCACTCTGTTGTCAATTTACAGAGTAAAAATATGTAAGAAGTCTAGCATTAGATATGCTACATATACAGGGAAAAATTAACAATAATAATAGCATTAATAGTTATATTATAATTATTGAATATCCAACCATTCTTCCACAGTACTTACTACCTAGCCTCTGACAAACAAAATGGTTCACTACTTCCTGGCACAGTCTGTCTGTCCTCCTGTCTTTGGGTCCCACACTGTGTTCTCATCATTGGTTGAATTCTTTGCCTCATCCATCGTCTCAGTTGAAACTTTTTTCTGTTCTTGAATTTTATGTATCTTTATTTTGGCAACACCTTTCAGGTGTGGGGTTTTGTTCTTGTTTGTTCATGTTTGTTTGGTTGGGTTTTTTAGTTTTTCAGGGGGGTGTTTTTTCGGTGGGTTTTTTTGGTGTGTTTTTGTTTTGTGTTTTTGCTTTTGTTGTTTGTTTCATTTTGGTGTTTTTGTTTGTTGTTGTTTTTTTTTTAGTGTCCTTTCGGATATCTCACCTACATCATTCTTCCGTGATGACTGCATTTCCTCCTTTATTGATGTTCGATTCCCTCTCCTCTGCGACATATTCCCGATGTAGTCCCATACTCGTAATAATCCTAAAATTCAAAAGCCCTTCTTCTCTCACATAGAATCATAGAAACATAGAATAATTTTGGTTGAAAAACCTTTAAGATCATTGAGTCCAACCATTGACCTAACACTGCCAAGTCCATCTTTAAAGTATGTCTCTAAGAGCCTTGTCTGTCTACGTGTCTTTTAAACACCTCCAGGGATGGTGACACGATCACTTCCCTGGGCAACCTGTTCCAATGCCTGACAACCCTTTGTGTGAAGGTGGTTTACTAATACTCAATCTAAACCTCCCCTGGTGCGACCTGAGGCCATTCCTCTTATTCTATCTCTTTGCTAATTGGGAGAAGAGACCAAAACCCTCCATGTTACAACTTCCTTTCAGGTACTTGTAGAGAGTGATAAGGTCTCACCTCAGCCTCCTTTTCTCCAGGCTAAACAGTCCCAGTTCCCTCAGATGCTCCTCATCGGACTTGTGCTCCAGGCCCCTCACTAGGTTCATTGCCCTTCTCTGAACTCTCTCCAGCACCTCAATGTCTTTCTTGTAGTGAAGGGCTCAAAACTGAACACAGGAGTCAAGGTGCGGCCTCACCAGCGCTGAGTACAGGGGGACAATCACTGCCCTAGTCCTGCTGGCCACACTATTCCTGATACGAGCCCAGATGCTGTTGGCTTTTTTGGCCACCTGGACACACTGCTGGCTCATGTTCAGCCAGCCGTCAATCAATACCCCCAGATATTTTTCTGCCAGGCAGCTTTCCAGCCACTCTTCCCTGAGCCCATAGCACTGCCTGGGGTTATTGCGGCCCAAGTGCAGGACCCGGCACTTGGCCTTGTTAAACTTCATGCAATTTGCCTCAGCCCGTTAATCCAGCCAGTCCAGATCCTTCTGTAGAGGGGTACCTGGCAGCTTCTTTTCTGGTGTTTTCACCAGGGTCCAGGTGCTAGGAATACAAAGAGACTTCTGTGGAGGGAGACCACACTGGTGAATAAACCATTCTGTGAGATGCTTCAGCAGGACAGGCTCAGACTGGCATCATCAGTACTCTGAGAGTACTATGCACAGGAAATCGGACTTCTCTTTACTATCTTAAGCAAAAGTGAAACTAAATACAGATGACAAACTATTCTATGGCAATATTTTGCAACTGTCAAACTTGTAAAATCTTTACATCAGAATTTTCCAAAAATGTATGTATATTTAGCTTAAGATTTTTCAGCTATCGTGTGTGCTTCTATTTCTATATTTGTATATGTAAACTCTTTCGGGTGGGTGAATTTTCTGTATATTGTTATGATCAGCTGCGTCTGAAGATGTTAGTGCTTGAGCTGTTGCTCATGTGCAAAAAGTATTCAAGTCAGAATTTTTCAGTATTGCTACTGAATAAGTAGATTTCTTTACATTCAATCTGATATTGAATGAAAGTGATTTTTTTCAGCATTGGGGTTCTCTATTATTTTATTTATAGCAAAGATATTTCAACTACTGCATAAATATTGTATCTCATGGGTCACTGCAGATACAATACAGTTTCAGCATACATTAACACAATGCTCTTTTACAACAGAAGTCCATAAATTAACATTCTCATACATCTTCAAAATCCTGCTAATCTAAGCAGTAAGTTTGTAAATTTACTTCCAAATAAGGCACATTTTTTAGGAAAATATTTTATTTTTAAGCCACTTTACCCATAATTAAAATGAGAAACTGATCTTCAGGGGCTTTTTTACTTTTTGTCTCTAGTTTTATGCCCACTTACTTTTTTCATACATAAGATCAATACCTGAGCATAGGTTGAGGTATACTGATCAGTGTATACTATGGAACACTGAAAACCTCAGTGGAAATGGGACACAACCAGATCAGACATTTTCTGTCTTTTTCCAAACCTAGTGTGACTCAAAAAAACCCAAAACCTGCATGTCTACTACATCAGAGATGTTGCAATCATTTCTTAAATCTCTTCAGATTCAAAGTATATCCCTCCATAGTTTAAGCCTGACTACAGTGACTGCTGCACATCTTGTTATGAGAGAGCAGCAATGATAAATCACTTCTTGCAAAGTGAGTCACGCTCAGACAATGAACACAGCAAGAGTCTAAACAGTGATCAAAAGGCAGAGTGGCTCAGTATAATACTGCTCAGTAATTCGAGGCTGCAATTGAGCAGTTTAGAAATGATAAAGAGAGGCACAGAGAGTGTTAAAGACTCTCTTTACTCCCCTACTCCCCCACCACAGCACAATATGCTTCTGGTGACCTAGGACTACATAGTCCAATCATGAAATATGTAAATGTTAGATTTTGGAAGTCCTATGAAAAGACCATAGCTGATTTTTTTTTTTTTTTTTTTTTTTTTTTTTTTTTTTTTTTTTTTTTTTTTTTTTTTTTTTTTTTCGCGGTGGTCAGCAGTGAAAAATGAAGGTAGCTATGCTAGCCAGTTTGTCTGCTTTACTCGGCAAACTAGACCCTAATATTTTTATAAAATAAGCTGAAATTGAAGAAGTGCAGTAACTATATTAGATGAGTTGATAAACCAGTTAGATATTGATTTATGGTTCTTAGAAAGAAATATTTTAAGTTGTGCTCCAGTGTGTATGAAGAGCCATGAAGATTGCCAACCACTTCAAGAAACATAGATAAAGAGGTTGTTTTCTCTTCTGAGATACATTCGGAGGTTTCTTTTGCTAAATTTTTCTGCCACTCCTACCAGTGGTTTAGTGCTACTTCTGATAACAACTATGAGGGTGCTCATATGGCCAAGACTTTAGGAGGTACTCTCATCCTTTCAGCACCAAGCAGATTAACAGAAATGTGCATCAGATTGTACATGATAGGAAGTCATCCACAACATATCCCGACTTGCAGAGCTATTGTTGCTGTAAGAATGAATTAATACTACTAAAAACTGGAAGATATTCATATCACTGATAGCTAAGCACTGAACTTAGCCATGTAGGTTAGCTGGTTGGTTTTATCTGACTCCCTTCAAAATCAGTGGAAAGTGGGTCACCTTTCCCAGAGAGTCACCTTAGGAATCTTCTGTGTTAGACCCCTCCTTTGAATTTTCCTCTGGATGAACCTGTGTGGGCTCTGTTTCATCAGAATTGTCTTTTTAGCCATTTGACAGAATTGGACTTTTGTAGGTTTATTTTATGTAGTCTGACAGTACTAGCATCAGAAGAAGTTTATTATATGTCAAGAGTGTGGCTTCACATGTTAGAAAGATTAAACTCAAATACTAGCTCTGAAACATCCTTGATGTTTGTGGGAACCTTTCCTACTGAAGAAAGAAATTAAGTACTTAAAAACTTTGCATTTTATTTTTTAATTTAATTAATTAAATTAATTAATTAATTATTTTTTAAAAAATAATAATTAATTTAATATTTCATTTGAGCCTATGGTGACAATTGAGAAGGACTTGGGATATTGGTAGCTGAAAAATTGGGCAGGACCCTGAAATGTGTGCTTGCATCCCAGGAAGTCAATCATATTCTGGGCTGCACAGAAAGAAGCATGGTCAGCATCTCAGGGAGGTGATTCTGCCCTTCTACTCCAGCCTCATGAGACCTCACCTGCAGTTCTCTGTTGAGCTCTGGGGTCCCCAGCACAAGAAAAATGTGGACTGGTTGGAGCAGATCCAGAGGAGGGCCACAAAAACGATCAGAGGGCTGGAGCACCTCTCCTGTGAGGAAAGGTTGACAGAGTGTGGGCTGGACGACTGGGTAGTGAGGTGGACTGCGAACTGGATGAAGGAAGAAGCCAGACAGCCGTGGTCAATGAGGTGGAGTCTAGTTGGAGACCTGTGGAGACTCTACTGGAGTGCCTCAAGGGTCAGTACTGGGGCCAGTATTATTTGATATATTCATCAATGACTTGGATGAGGTAACAGAGTGTACTATCAGCAAGTTTGCTGATGACACTAAGCTGGGAGGAGTGGCTGACATGCCAGAAGGCTGNTAGGTCGCGAGAGGTTCTCCTTCCCCTCTACTCTACCCTGGTGAGACCGCATCTGGAATATTGTGTCCAGTTCTGGGCCCCTCAGTTCAAGGACAGGGAACTGCTGGAGAGAGTCCAGTGTAGGGCAACAAAGACAATTAAGGGAGTGGAGCATCTCCCTTATGAGGAAAGGCTGAGGGAGCTGGGTCTCTTTAGTTTGGAGAAGAGGAGACTAAGGGGTGACCTTATTAGCATTTATAAATATATAAAGCGGGAGTGTTATGAGGATGGAGCCAGGCTCTTCTTGGTGGCAAACAATGATAGGACAAGGGGTAATGGGTTCAAGCTGGAACACAAGAGGTTCCACTTAAAATTGAGAAGAAGCTTCTTCTCTGAGACAGTAACAGAACACTGGAACAGGCTGCCCAGGGAGGTTGTGGAGTCTCCTCCTCTGGAGACATTCAAAACCCACGTGGACGCCTTCCTGTGTAACCTTATCTAGGTGTTCCTGCTCCGGCAGGGGTTTTGGACTGGATGATCTTTCGAACTCCCTTCCAATCCCTAACAGTCTGTGATTCTGTGATTTGGGTATATTCAGTCTGGAGAAGAGTAGGTTCTGGAAGGATCTTATTGAAACTTTTCAATATATAAAGACATTGTCTAAGAATCATAGACTTGTAGAATCATTTAGGTTGGAAAAGACCCTTAAGATCGTTGGGTCCAACCATAAACCTAACACTGCCAACTCCACCACTAAGGATGATAGACTTAGAAAAGATAGGAAGAAAACCAACAACGATGATCAAAGGTAGCAATGTGACAAGTATATGAGACAAACTATAAATCTTTAGCCTGGAAAAGAGGCTGCTGAAGTGAATACTATATAACTGTCTATGTTTATGAATGTTGAAGTGTAATATCTAGGGCATGAGTACAGTTTAGTGTTAGCTACCCTAAGCTAGAAGTAAACTAAACCTTTGCCACAAAATGATAGATATAGATTTATGCTAACATAATATCACATAGGAAAAAAAAAAAAAAGAAAAAAATTTGGATGAAGAGGACCTTGAATCACTTTTCATTTTTACTTTGCCTTAAATTAAATTTTACTGAATTTCTCATTATCTTTTTGCCAAACTCTGCTTCTACTTATTTTATTTCCTGTTACACTACCCTGAAAATTTCAGACCCATGATTTAGACCCATGTCAGCCAGGACACTTCCTTGCAGAAATTTCACGTACATTATTCTTGATGGCTGGAATGATAGTACCATAAAACTAAACTATTTTTCTATATTTTTCAATATTTGATTCAGCTGTGAATCATTTAAAAATAAAATTAATCATGGCATATCTGTATTTTATTATATATCATACATCCACAGAATGTCTTCCTCAGTTGATGCTGGACAAGTTAAATTTTCATTTTGAAAAGTACTTCATGGTGAAAAACTTTGTGAGAATTTTCCAATAACAGAATACAGACTCTTTTACAGTTAGGTTGCTCTCTCATGATTTTTCTATTTAGTTTCCTATACTTTTCTTAAAGGGGTCTCTCCTGAATTTATGACTTAGAAGTCTTTACCACAACCATAAATGAGGAAAGAAAGGTACTGTGTCTTCATAAATATCTCAGTAAGAACCCTGAAATCTCTCTGAACTTGAAAAAGCTTGTTCTTCATAAGTTAAATTTGTTTCATATATTTCTCCTTTATATTAGCATTTGCAGAGATTTATTTCTTAAGAACACTTTGATCCTGAACTGCTTTCAAATTTTATGACATTAACTACATGTGTTTTACATAAATTTTTGAAACTGTTTTAACCTGGACATATTCCATGTTAGTGCAATAGTAATATGCTATTAATAATTATAAACGTAATATCAAGCGTATTTCTCATTTATATGTTCTCATTACTCAAATTACAATATCAATTATGGTAAAAATAAACACTAGCAACATGCTAATTGTGTTGATCTTAGGAAATGAAGTCTTGTTTTAGGCTACTGAACCTCAAAAAGTGAATTGAAAAGTTATTGTCTGAGATTATCAATAGGCAAGGGTAGCATTCATTTGATGTCAACGTAATACTCTTGGAGTGTGGCCAGTGTCAGAATCATGACTAAAGTGAACTGTTAATTAGCAAAGAGATAAAAGCATTTGGAAAGAAGAAAAAGAATGTTGCGTATCTGTGGATTTTTTTTTTTTTTTTCCTATCTGGCACTTATTTGAATTTCAGACAAGTTTCCAAAGAGGCTATATCTCTGCAGCAAATAAAAAGTATGCATTGTTATAGATTTCTCATTCTCTAAATGATCCACAGGCTTCATTTTTATTACAAATTACAGTAAAAAGCATCCTGAAATGGCCTGATTCTTTTAAACAATTTTCCATCCAGAACACAGAACTTCTCTTAAGCTGATTAATAAGTCTGGTCATGTAACCATAACTAGCCATCAAGAAGTTATTCTGCAGATATTAAACCAGTTATTGTACTTTGAAAACTTTACTGACAATCTTACTTTATCTTCTTTCATTGTTGAAACATAAATTACCAGAATTGTCAAGTCATAGTTTCATTTTAGTCTGCATGGATGATATTTATCTACCTAGATTTTGATTGTACTTTAAGTCTGACTAGGAGGCTATTCTAAGCCAGTGAGGTTTCTTATCTGACAGGTAGATAGTGTCCAGAAGAACAAATATGGTCCTTTCTGTATCTTCTCCAGTTTGGTACTTCAGGTGGTCTAGAGAAACATTCAGGAGTAGATACCCCAGACATGGGTGCTGCATTCCTAAAAATAGATACTTGTCACTGAAAAGGTTCAAATGCTGTCACCTAGGAGGTCTTTTATATTAGACGTCCTGGGAACTGAATTTCACTTTGTACAAGACTGTTCTTGTGTGTCAGGCATGCATCTTCTAATGCCTTACAACTAGATGTGTTTGCTTGTGCTCAGGCACTGAATTTGGATGCCCAGACAAATCTCAGGCTGACAGGTAAATGTCTCACGAACTTTAAGAGCATCAGGGATAAGGTGACTTGAAATTACAGGTGGATTTTTTTTTTTTTTTTTTTTTTTGTATTAATGCATCATAATTTCATCTAAAATTTATTTTAAGCATGAAAGAAGGTGCCCTGAATCTCACTTCTCATTTGTCTTAAGTAATGTCCTTGTGCCTTTTCATACACCTGGATATTCTCTTGAGTTTTGTCATCTCAGCTCCTGCTTTAGTTTAGTCTCATTACAAATGAATCAAGGCACAAAATTCTTATCTTGGCAACGACATAGATTTTTTTTTTTGGTTCAGGACAACTTAAATAAAGTTAAGGTGACATTTTATTCTTAATCATGCCATAACTCTCATTATTCAACTTAAAATATGTTATTGAATGAATTCTTTGTATTAATTTAATTCAGGGGCTTTAATCTTTATTCTGAGGGAAATACTAGCAGGCTGTGAGGTCTACCACAGGCAAAGAAATGAGTGTCTGATACTGATAACAAGCCACAAACTCCTTTCTGGTTTCAAACACCATTTCATTTGCTGAAGGGGAAAATATCACTTTGTGCCTATAATTTGTGTCTATGCTCTCCACATGCAGACAAACAATAAAGAAAATGACTCCTACAGAAGGTTAAAACGAAAGGTTGCTAACATTGGTGCCAGACTTTTCTGACTGACATATGCACCAAGCAAGCTCAGGGCATGGGGCTGCTCTTGGCCAGCAGCCAAGCCACAGCCCCAGCAGTGTGCTCAACCTGGTTATTCTAACCTGGGTTAGTGGCTTGGCATGTGGGAACAAGGGTGTCTTAAATTGACAGTGGTAGAAGGAGAGGAGAGGAGAGGAGAGGAGAGGAGAGGAGAGGAGAGGAGAGG